>BSBN01000455.1:1800000-2070000 GCA_027924645.1 Cunninghamia lanceolata | reverse complement strand
GTGTGAGAAAAGTTTTTCATATCTCGTGTCATAACCACATGACAGATGTGGCTATGACACGTGCGATGTGTGTTGTGACCACATGGAAAATGTGGGCATGACAAAAACATCATCTTTTGGCTTTAGTTTTAGCAACATCAATAAAATATCAACCTTTGCAAACAACTTTTCCCTTGAGTGTGTGAGCTATTCTCTAAGGAAGTCCAACCAACAACAAAGCAACCAAGCAACCTAACAACAAAAGCAAATAGAAACCAACAACCAGCAAACCATCATGTTTTTGGGTCTCAAAACCTTGACAAGCTAAAGTTCAATTTTTAACATCAATCATCATGCCTCAAACTAGGAGTCAATATAGAGCTGAAATGGAAGCCAAATTGCAAGATGAGATGGAAGCTAAGATGCAACAATCTAGATCAACACCTCTTAGAGATGTAACTCAATTTATGACCGGTATGCCTCCTCATATGTTTGTGCCCCCTGGGTACACCATTAGAGAGTCATCTTCACAACAAGTGCAACCTCAAACATTTTTGGAGACTTATGAAGAATAATCCCAAGAAGACTTATTGGAATTTCAAGATACACATGTATGGGATCAATTTGAGAGACTTGTTTTATCCGATCCTAATCGCTACTTCTTGCAACTTGCCCACATGGGAGCTAAATTACCAAGAGATTTTGACATATCCACTATTAGAGAGCACAATCCAAACACTCCCACTGTTGTTGCAAAGGGACCATCCAGTATAGTCACACCATCCCATACCCTATTACAAACTCCATCTTCCAACTCATCTCTTTCATTTCCTATTGTTACTTCATTTGATCCACCATGCTCGGAGTACACTTTAGAACCTTTGATAACTCCAACCAATGCACTCCCTTTCACTTCACAAAATCTGAACATTCCACCTTTCCATGTTCCCCAACATACTCCTTCTCCCACCATGACCATTTCTATGCCTCAAGTAACACAAGCTATCCATATGGCCCAAGTGCAAACTCCTCAAACATCACAAGCTATCCCCATATCCCATATTCTGCAAGCTTCTCAAGATATCCAAACAACACAAATGGTCCAAGCTTCACAATCATCAGAATCTACTACCCCCATTACGTCACATGTGGACACCACATCTCATATTCCTACAGCTGCTAATATGATCTCCACCATCTCCACTAATCCATCCAATACATCATACAATCCCAATGTTAGTCTTATTGACATGAGTGACCCGCCTATTGTTTCTTAAGCTAATCCTAGCACTACAGTCACTTATGTTGATCAACTTACATCCATTCTACCATTTTCTTATAATCCTTCAAAAACCATCAATCCATCTTATACTACCAAAGGTTTGCCTATTGTCACCCAACACATGACATACACCAATCCTCAAGTTGTCCAAAATACAAACCCAAATGTCCATCCTTCTTCCGCATCCACCAATCCTTCCATCATTACCATGTCACAAATCCAACTCCAAATTCACAATCATTAACTAATGCCAATCCATCTTCCACTTCTCCTGTGATGTAAAATCTTGGTGCTAATTCATCACAATATACCCAACCACCGCTTGTGTCTCAAGGACAATAATCTTTAAACACATATGTGTCGCATACCAATCCTTTGACATACATTGTGAGTACACAACCTCAACAAATGATCATGACTTCATTTATCCCACAACAACAACCTCAATATACATCATACCATGTTTCACCTCCCAACCAACCACCCCCTTTGTAACAACAGCAATTATCTCCAGTAGATGTTCAACAAATGATTAACCAAGTAGTAGGACAAAGCAAGAAGACATTTTCCTTAGAAAACATATGCACTTATCCATTTGACAAGTCACTTCATATGACACCTTTTCTACCACACTTTGAAATTCCACAATTTGACAAGTACAAAGGAAAAGGAAACCTAGAAGAACATCTTAGAGCATTCTTTGTGGCATGTCTTGATGTTGCTCATGACGATACATATCTTTTGAGACTATTTTCTCGAAGCTTAGCAGGACAAGCTCTTGAATGGTTCTCTCATTTACCTCTGGGAATTAAGTCTTTTGTGGAGTTAGCAAATAAGTTTTGATCACACTTTGCTTTTAACATTAAACATGAGGTAAACATGAATGACCTTGTCAACAATAAACAACTCAATGGTGAAGCCTTCTCTTCATTTACTCAATGATGGCGTAATATGGCTAGCAAACTATCATGGGAAATACCTAAAAAACAACAGCTCGATATCTTTGTTCAAAATCTTCATCCCGAGCTATCGTTCCAACTACAATTACAAAGTGCTAGCACCTTTGATGAACTTGTTTCCAAAGGAACCATCATTGAATGAGCTTTAATTTCTAAAGGCACTATCAAGATTTTTCACGATAACAAAGACTATCCTCAAAACTCCAATGATAAGTCTCGCTTTTGGAACAAAAACAAGAATGTTATCAATGATGGTGTTGTGGATGCAAAGAACATACAAACTATGAAAGCTCCCATTAACATTCAAGCTACTTCTACAACAACACAACCTTTTCAACGAACTTGACAATGACAAACTTCAAATCCTCGCCGACAATTTACACCATTAGCGGAACCTATGGAAGTTGTCTTTCGAAAGATTCTCCAAGTGGGTGATATTATGTTACCAGATGCGCCACCCAATGGTGAACCGCTCTTCAAAGCTCCTTGGTATAAAGAAATGAGTATTACGATTATCATAGAGATAAAGGACACACAATAAATGGCTGTATGCGCTTAAAGCATGTTATCCAAGATTACATTGATCAAGGTTTAATCAAAATTACACCTTCAACAACTCAACCTGCATAGCAACTGACATCGAATTATGATCTAGATACTTTCAAGAATCCACTTCCATCTCATGACAAACTAGGTTGGTGCAGGAGCACCCCTACAAGACAGGATATAGGTTAATTGTCCGCATGACAGGACATTAGTCTATTTTTAGCATGTTTGACTTCATAATGTAATAAGGTCCATTGGACCAATGCATATGTATTAGATCAGCCTAGGAGAGTGTGCAGGCAGTTAGAGTTCGTGATCAGGTAGTATACGCTGTCCTCTCCCAGCCGCTTGGAAGCTCCCAGCCGCTGGGAATCGAGTTGGTAGTACTCGTAGGATATTGCTATAAATAACTCAGATCAGTTAGGGTTTGAGATGATAGAGAGTAGTAGATATCAAGGAGAGTAGTAGTTGTGTTATGTTGTACTGGTGATTGAGTGAGTTCCAGAGATCAGTCTAGACATTGTGAAGCATTATTCAGGACATTTGTGTTTCATCTGAATAAGATCTCATCAATTGCATTATCTGGTTTATCAGCTATTTATGTTTTGAATTTCTGTTCTGATTACAAGTTGATGGATTCTTTCAACCCTTCCACTGGTTGATTCTGTGAATCGGTGGAATGGTCATGTATGATAGTTTAGTTTGCATTTTAGTTTTCTATTTATGCATTTCATTGTTTGAGAGATCAGTTGGTAGCATGCTATGAATCAACCTAGCATCCTCATGTGCTAGGGTTTAGGAAGAAAAACTGTTAAGTTTTGATCTGAAGGTGATCCGGCCCGATCTTCATGTTTTCTTTGTGAAATTGTGCGGTTCTGTGAGTTTGCATGCAGCTGACGGATATACAAGGGTCTGCATGTGCTTTTCCAGCCGGAGTGAATCGCATCGACAACTGAGCGAAAGTTCATTTTTTTAGCTAAGTACCGGAAAGGTCATCATCAGGATATTGAAAAGGTCATCAGGATATTCATTATCATGTTGCGGAGGATATAAGTGTCTTATATCCTGTTGACATCATCATCAGGTGCATTGACATCATCATTAGGTGCATGTGATGTCATCGTCATCAGGATATTGTGAATATCACCCTATGCAAGTTTATCCTGCTATTGCTAAGTGTTTTGGCATCGGCGTAAGTCATCGGCATAAAGTTTGGTTAACATCATCAGGATGTTTCAATATGACCGGATAAGTCATATCATGATGCTGTTGGTTGTGTAGTCGGATATCAGGGTGATGTAAGCATCAAAGGAAAGGTGCTTGAAGTTGTCGTCATCAGGATATATTGGAGGAACCGGATATTTTATATCCTGCTGATGAAGGTGATGTTGAACATCATGATGATGAAGATAGAGTTTGGCGCTAAGTGAATAGTGATCATCAGGAGGATAATTGTGTTCGTCGAGTATCATGATGATGCTGACAGGCGAAAGGCGAAAGGCGGAGGAAGTGAACAGTAGTCAGCAGGAGGATATTTAATGCCCCTTCGAAATATGATGATGTTGTTTGTGTTAGTAGGAAATGATGATGATGATGCTAAGCCGATAGGTATTTTAACATGCGGTTTGTGTTAATGACTCCTCCTTCCCTTTTGTAAGCTCCCGTTGCGTTTTACCTCTGCATCATAGTGGTATCAGAGCAAAGGAAGGATCTTTTGGAAAAGATAAGGATATAGCAGGATGTCAGGTGACGAAGGAACATCTGAGATACCGGCAAGGATGACCAACGTTGAGTTGGCAGTTCTGGTGAAGAAACAGATTGTAGAGAGCAAGGCCGTGAAGGCTCAGAATCAGGAATTGAAGGATGAGTTAGCGAAGTTGAGGAGCAAAGTAGGTTCTGGTAGAGAAGAAGATAGGGAAGAAGAAGAGATCCCTAGTTGGAACGAGGAGGTCATTCCTGCAGACCAGAGACCACTGTTGAACGCCCTCAAGGCCATGGAGAGGAGAACCATGGATGTGAAACTGGATTTGCCAGTGTTTACAGGAAAGATGGAACCTGATTCAGTGATGGAGTGGATAGACTGCTTGAACAATTTCTTTGAAACAGAGGAGATACCAGAACAACAAAGGGTGAAGATAGCCCAGTCAAAAATGAAAGAAGCTGCCTTGACATGGTGGAATTTCATCCAAGATGATAGAGTACAGGAAGGAAAGCGTAGAGTCGCTACATGGAAGAAAATGATGGCATTAGTAAAGGAAGCTTATGTCCCATTGGATTACAGTATCCAATTACACAAGAGGAAGCAAAACCTGAAGCAGAAGGAGCTAGATGTCAGCTCATATACAGAAGAATTCATGAAACTTTGTATGAAAACAAAGGTAAAGGAAAGTGAAGAAGAGAAGGTAGCCAGATACCTTAATGGATTGAGGTTCAACATTCAGGAAGATTTAAGTCTGCATAATCCAGATACAGTTTAGAAATGCTTTCAGTTGGCATTGAAAGTGGAAGAGAAGTTAAAGAGAAAACAGGAACAACACAATAGAGGAAGAGGAAGACAACAAAGAGGTGGAAAAGGTCCTTTTAGAGGTAGAGGACATGGACATGGATATCAAGGAGAATCCAGTCATGACAATAGTAAGGGAAACAATAGTCAGAACCAGAGGGAAAATTATAGTCAGCAAGGAAACTTCAGAGGTAGAAAACCTTTCAGAGGAAGATCCCAGGGCAGAGGATCCATCAGATGTTATAACTGTAACAAAGAAGGCCATATAGCCAACAGATGTCCAGAAAAGGCCACAAGCTCAACAGGAGAAAGGAGAACAAATCTGATCCAAGAACCTGATAATCAAAGTATGACAAGCTCTACTTCTTTTCAGAGTGTGAATGCTCCTGATAATTATGGATACCCAGAAAGTGGAGAGTCTCTAATGATGAGAAGAACAATGACTACCAGGAAGGTACTTGACAAAGAATCCCCTCAAAGAAAGTCTCTTTTCAGGACTATTTGCAAAGCAGGAGGTAAGGCATGTAAAGTTTTGATTGATTCTGGTTCTACTGAAAATTTTGTGTCTGAAGAAATGGTGACAAAGCTTAAGCTTAGGAGATTGCCTCACCCATCCCCATATAAAGTCTCATGGCTTACCCAAGGTCAGCAGACAACTGTAGAAGAGCAGGCTTGGGTAGAATTTCAGATTGGAGCATATAAGGATAAGTTGTTGTTTGACATTACCAAGATGGATGCTTGCAATCTTTTATTTGGTAGACCATGGCAGTATGATTTGAAGGCACAACATGATGGTGTTAGAAATACCTATACAATCACTAAAGATGGTAAGGTGACAGAGTTACTACCATTAACAGAGAAGGAGGAGAAATCTAAAGGAAAAGAGGTGAAGGTAATGCTGATGGAAGGTAAACAGTTCATGAAAGAAGTAGCAGCAAAAGGTGCAGTTGCATATGCCCTAATCCCATGTATGAGGGTGAATAAAGAACAGCAGCAAGAAGTCAAGGAAGAGAAAAAGCAAAGGTTCAGAAACCTAGCTATCCAAGAGCTATTGGATAAGTACAAAGGTATCATCTCAGAAGGAATACCCAGATCCCTACCACCTGTCAGAGATATCAGTCACTGCATAGACTTAATTCTAGGGTCAACACTTCCAAACAAAGCAGCCTATAAGCTCACTCCAAAACAGAATGCAGAAGGAGCCAGACAAATTGAAGAATTATTGGATTCAGGTCTGATTGGGAAAAGTTTAAGTCCATGTGCAGTACCAGCTGTACTAGCACCAAAGAAGGAAGGTACTTGGAGGCTTTGCACAGATTCCAGAGCTATTAACAAGATCACAATCAGGTATAGGTTTCCAATCCCTAGGATAGAGGATTTACTTGACTATTTGGGAAGTGCTAAGTATTTTACAAAAATAGATTTGAAGAGTGGATATCATCAAATCAGGATTAGACCAGGAGATGAATGGAAAACAGCATTCAAAACTAATGAAGGGTTATATGAGTGGAAGGTTATGCCTTTTGGTTTATCTAATGCACCTAGTACTTTTATGAGGTTGATGAATGAGGTTTTGAAAGAGTTCATTGGTAAGTTTGTCATAGTATATCTAGATGACATTCTGATTTTTAGCAACACAAAAGAAGAACATCTCAGACACATAGATTTGGTTCTTAAGAGGTTACATGAAGAGCAGCTGATGATAAATTTAGACAAGTGTTTGTTCATGCAAGAGGAGATCACATATTTGGGTTTTGTCATTTCACAAGGAAAGTTACAAATGGATAAGGAGAAGGTAAGTGCCATATTGTCTTGGCCAACCCCAAAGACTATGAATGATGTCAGAAGTTTCCATGGGTTAGCAACCTTCTACAGGAAGTTTATAAGAGGGTTTAGTCATATTTGTGCACCCATGCTTGATACCATCAAAGGAGGACAGAAGTGCAGATTTGTTTGGACTCAAGGAGCAGATGATTCTTTTGAAACATTGAAGAAGAAGGTGGCACAGCAGCCAGTCCTTGCACTTCCAGACTTTAACAAAATCTTTCAGGTAGAATGTGATGCCAGTCACATGGCCATTGGAGCAGTACTCAGCCAAGAAGGTAGACCTATTGCATTTTTCAGTGAGAAGCTCAATGATGCTAAAAAGAGGTATTCCTCATATGATTTGGAAATGTATGCTTTAGTCCAGTCACTCAAGAAATGGAGGCATTACTTGATGCCAAAGGAATTCATAGTATTCACAGATAACCAGGCTCTAAGTTTCATAAACAGCCAGGAAAAGCTGAACCACAGACACATGAAATGGGTAGAAACCTTACAAGCTTTTACTTTTACATTGAAGCATAAGAAAGGAGTCAAGAATAAAGTTACAGATGCTTTGAGCAGGAGAGTTCTAACAGTCAACTAGATTCAGTTAGAAAGTGTTGGCATTGATTCACTAAAGACCATGTATGAGTCTGATGAAGATTTTGGAGAGATATATCATGTATGTACTTCTTTTGGAGAGAAATATCATGCTGAATTCTCTAAATTTTTGATTCAGGATGGATTGTTGTTCAAAGGTGGACAGTTATGTATTCCAAGGTGTTCTATGAGGTTAAACATCATTAAGGAGAAACATTGTGGAGCTATGGCAGGTCATTTTGGTCTAGATAAGACTCTTGATCTTGTCCGAAGACATTACTTTTGGCCTAAGTTACAATCAGATGTCAGAAAGTTTGTGGAGACATGTGTGATATGTCAGAAAGCTAAAGGCAGGTTGACTAATGCAAGTTTATATCAGCCCTTACCCATTCCTTCTAGACCATGGGAAAGCATAAGTATGGATTTTGTCTTGGGTTTACCAAGGACAAGGAAAGGGTTTGACAGTGTTTTTGTTGTAGTGGATAGATTCAGTAAAATGGCACATTTCTTGCCATGCAAAATCACTGCTGATGCTTCATACATTGCAGATTTGTTTTTCAAGGAGATTGTCAGAATCCATGGATTGCCATTGAGTATAGTGTCAAATAGGGATGTGAAATTTATTGGTCACTTCTGGAGAACTCTTTGGAAGAAACTTGGAACAAATTTGTCTTTTTCCTCTGCATATCATCCTCAAACGGATGGACAGACTGAAGTAGTGAACCGTTCCTTAGGAAATTTGCTTAGATGTTTGACAAAACAACATGGAGAAAAGTGGGATAATATTCTATCTCAAGCTGAATTTTCCTATAATGATACTGTCAATAGGAGCACAGGGAAATCACCTTTTCAGATAGTTTATGGTATGCATCCAAGAGGAATTTTGGAATTGAGAGATCTACCTACAGTAGACCCTATTAGTGCAGAAGGAGAAGCTTTTGCAGAAGCCATCAAAGAGGTTCATGATCAAGTCAAGACCCAACTACAGCACACAACCTTGAAGTATAAGGAATATGCTGATAAAAAGAAGAAGGATGTTCAGTTTGATGTTGGAGATTTGGTATGGGTTCATTTGAAGAAGGACAGACTTCCTAACGGAAAATATACTAAACTCATGCAGAGAAAAGTTGGACCATGTCAGATCTTGCACAAACATGGACAAAATGCTTATGAGATACAACTCCCACCTGATCTTGGTTTGTCCCCTATATTCAATGTATGTGATTTAACTCCATACAAGTCTTATCCAGATGCAGATCAGGAACTCCTACATGATACAGTCAATGATGACATTCCCAAGCATGATCCTCCACAGTTGCAGAAGGTTTTGGACACCCGAGTGGTCAAACAGACCCGGAACAAACAGTACTTGGAGTATCTAGTATCTTGGAAGGGAAAACCTAATTCTGAAGCAGTATGGATGACTGAAGAGCAGATCCAGAAACATGGTGCAGATCTTCATACTCTCATCTCAAGTGGACTTGAGATTTCTTCTTCTGGGGAGTATGGTGCAGGAGCACCCCTACAAGACAGGATATAGGTTAATTGTCCGCATGACAGGACATTAGTCTATTTTTAGCATGTTTGACTTCATAATGTAATAAGGTCCATTGGACCAATGCATATGTATTATATCAGCCTAAGAGAGTGTGCAGGCAGTTAGAGTTCGTGATCAGGTAGTATACGCTGTCCTCTCCCAGCCGCTTGGAAGCTCCCAGCCGCTGGGAATCGAGTTGGTAGTACTCGTAGGATATTGCTATAAATAACTCAGATCAGTTAGGGTTTGAGATGATAGAGAGTAGTAGATATCAAGGAGAGTAGTAGTTGTGTTATGTTGTACTGGTGATTGAGTGAGTTCCAGAGATCAGTCCAGACATTGTGAAGCATTGTTCAGGACATTTGTGTTTCATCTGAATAAGATCTCATCAATTGCATTATCTGATTTATCAGCTGTTTATGTTTTGAATTTCTGTTCTGATTACAAGTTGATGGATTCTTTCAACCCTTCCACCGGTTGATTCTGTGAATCGGTGGAATGGTCATGTATGATAGTTTAGTTTGTATTTTAGTTTTCTGTTTATGCATTTCATTGTTTGAGAGATCAGTTGGTAGCATGCTATGAATCAACCTAGCATCCTCATGTGCTAGGGTTTAGGAAGAAAAACTGTTAAGTTTTGATCTGAAGGTGATCCGGCCCGATCTTCATGTTTTCTTTGTGAAATTGTGCGGTTCTGTGAGTTTGCATGCAGCTGACAGATATACAGGGGTCTGCATGTGCTTTTCCAACCGGAGTGAATCGCATCACAACTGAGTGAAAGTTCATTTTTTTAGCTAAGTACCGGAAAGGTCATCATCAGGATATTGAAAAGGTCATCAGGATATTCATTATCATGTTGCGGAGGATATAAGTGTCTTATATCCTATTGACATCATCATCAGGTGCATTGACATCATCATCAGGTGCATGTGACGTCATCGTCATCAGGATATTGCGAATATCACCCTATGCAAGTTTATCCTGCTGTCGCTAAGTGTTTTGGCATCGGCGTAAGTCATCGGCATAAAGTTTGGTTAACATCATCAGGATGTTTCAATATGACCGGATAAGTCATATCATGATGCTGTTGGTTGTGTAGTCAGATATCGGGGTGACGTAAGCATCAAAGGAAAGGTGCTTGAAGTTGTCGTCATCAGGATATATTGGAGGAACCGGATATTTTATATCCTGCTGATGAAGGTGATGTTGAACATCATGATGATGAAGATAGAGTTTGGCGCTAAGTGAATAGTGATCATCAGGAGGATAATTGTGTTCGTCGAGTATCATGATGATGCTGACAGGCGAAAGGTGAAAGGCAGAGGAAGTGAACAGTAGTCAGCAGGAGGATATTTCATGCCCCTTCGAAATATGATGATGCTGTTTGTGTTAGCAGGAAATGATGATGATGATGCTAAGCCGATAGGTATTTTAACATGCGGTTTGTGTTAATGACTCCTCCTTCCCTTTTGTAAGCTCCCGTTGCATTTTACCTCTGTATTACGATTATCATAGAGATAAAGGACACACAATAAATGGCTGTATGCGCTTAAAGCATGTTATCCAAGATTACATTGATCAAGGTTTAATCAAAATTACACCTTCAACAACTCAACCTGCATAGCAACTGACATCGAATTATGATCTAGATACTTTCAAGAATCCACTTCCATCTCATGACAAACTAGGTAACCCTCATGCTAGGAATGCCATTCAGTACAACTATTAATCATCTACTATTGGCTGCATTAACCATACTCACATTTCTACCATTACCATCCAAGGCAAAGCACCTGACTGCACTATAACTACTCGAAGAGGTTGCGTTACCATTCAAGGAGCACCTTTCCATCATCCTCGACCATCCTCTAACTATAATATCCTTGATCACCTTGGCAAAACACCTACGCATATTTCCATTCTTAAATTGCTTTGCATATCCCCTACTCACAAAGCTATCCTTGATAAAGCTTTACAAGAATCTTCAGTGCCTAAAGATATCCATATCACACAATTCCAATCTATGGTCGCTAGCATTGCAGCCCCTTGTCATTTAACCCTTTCTGATAAAGATCTTTAGCCCTCCATTCATCCTTCACACAAAGAAGCCCTTCACATTGAAGTGTTTGTCAAATAACACTATATCAAACAAATCTTGGTGGATGGTGGAGCTGGTCTTAATATAGTTCCTTAAAATTAATAAAACAATTGGAATATTTTGAGAAAGATGTTGACACCTCCAAGGTCATTACTATCAGAGCATATGATGATGCCAAGAGAGATACTCAAGGGATTATTTACTTGCCTATCCAAGTTGGGCTGGTCACTAATGAAACCCATTGTCAAGTTCTTGATATTGAGCTTCCTTATAACATCATCCTTGGCCGTCCATGGATACATGCCCTCAAGGCAGTTCCTTCTACATACCATCAATGTCTTAAATTTCCACATAATGGTGTTGAGATTACTATACATGCTAATCCTAATCCATTTGAATTTTGTCGTGCCTTTCAAGCTAAATACCAGAGTCCAAACTGCATTCCTATCAACACCAAAGCATATCCATCTTCATCATATGTAGATCCATCTGACCTAATCAAGCCATCATCTAGCAAAGCCACTTCCAATCTCTGTATCAAATACACTGAACATGGCCCGGGTGAGTACACATTGCAAGAATATTGTTGTGTGGGCACCCTTCCCTTGTCTCCCAAATCTCATGGTAAACCTTCTACATCCAAGCCACCTTCATCTGTAACTATCATCAAAGCCCCACCCACAGTATTCATTAAAGGTGGATTCCTGGATGATGAAGACATTGATGATATCAACTCTTGGATATTCTTTGATGAGAACGACCAAGTCCAATTTGAAGTGGAGAGATACAACAATGGGTTCCACATCATAAAGAACATGGGCTATAAAGGACATGGTGGATTGGGATCACAGGAACAAGGACCTATTGAACCCATTGTTATGTCTAAGAAGTTTAATAAGAAAGGCCTTGGCTATCAACCGAAGGTACCGCGTTCCAAAGATATTAAGTGTATTTTTGATATGGATGTTGGATCTTCCTCAGAAGGAGAGGCTTCTTGTTCAGATACCATCGATGACTCCTCCCTTCATATTACTAACCTTTTTCAAGAAAATTCCATCTTCATGATTTCCAAAACCTCCCCTAGCCATAACCATTCATCTATTACCCTTTCACTCGTATATCCTGACCTCGTCAATTGGGACCAATAGGGGGCACCGAAATTAGATACATTTGAGGATGATGAAGCTATTGTAGAATTCATGGGCTTCTGACAACGCATTCCATTAGGTGATCACAAAGTAGGTTTTATGATGGATCTACCTAAACTAGCATATTTTGGCAGAAGTATCAAATCCTTCAGTCGCAAAAGTGAAATAAACAAAATCAAACAAAATAGGTCACTAGGTGAAAACTGAAAGGTACCTCTTGACTGTGACAAAATAAAAATAAAGGACATATCCAAAGGTGAAAACCTCTCCGAGGTGCCTGAGGATGGAGGATTTGATCTTCCTGTTGCCACTGACTATCATGAGAAATCAACAGTGCTAGTTGAACAATCACAAGACATGAACTTGGGTATAGAGCAGAATCCAAAGATCACTTTTTTGGTAGCATCACTATCAAAGCAAGAAAGAAGAGACTTCACAGCATTTTTTTATAAAAAGAGTTATAAATTTTGCATGGACTTACGCTGACATGCCGGGTCTAGATCCATCACTTGTGGTACATTATCTAGTAGTATCTCCTAATGCAAAACATATTAAAAAAAATTGTGCAAAATGCATCCGCAAGTAGCTTTATTGGTCAAGGCAGATATTCAAAAGCTGTTAGAAGCAAAGTTCATAAAACCTATTGATTATCCAGAATGGGTTTCAAACTTGGTACCTGTAGAAAAACTTGATGGACGAGTTCGTTGTTGCACAGACTTTAGAGATCTTAATAAAGGATGTCCTAAGGATGACTTTCCATTACCAAGCATAGATAACATTGTAGATCTCACAGCTGGACATGAAATGCTATCTTTGATGGATGAATTTTTAGGATATAACCAAATCAGAATAGTAGAGGAAGATCAACATAAAACATCATTCATTTGTCCATGGGACACATGTTGTTGGGTTGTAATGCCTTTTGGTCTCAAGAACGCTAGAGCTACTTATCAATGAGCCATGATAGTTATTTTTCATGACCTTTTTCACACTATCATGGAAGACTATGTTAATGATATCCTAGGAAAATTTAAGACAAGAGAAGGACATCTACAAGTATTAGCACAAATCTTTGATCGATTAGAGAAGTATCAAGTTAGACTAAACCCAAAGAAATGTGTATTCGGCGTAACATCTAAAAAACTATTGGGATACATTGTGTCTCGATGAGGGGTAGAAGTGGACCTAGCTAAAGTAAAAGCTATCATGGAAATGCCTCCACCAACAAATCTCAAGAAGCTCTGTAGTCTACAAGGAAGGTTACAGTCCATCTGCAAATTTATATCACAACTAGTAGACAAATGTCATCCTTTCCAACATCTTCTTCGTAAGGGTGAACCTTTTAAGTGGGATGAAAAATGTTAATAGGCCTTTAACAAAATAAAGGAATATCTGGCAACACCTCCTGTGTTAGTACCTCCTATGCTTGATCACCCATTATTGCTTTACATATCATCAACAACAGTAGCATTGGGTGCCCTCCTAGCTCAACATGACGATTCAGGGAAAGAACAAGCCATCTACTACATCAGCAGAACTCTTGTGGGATATGAACTTAATTATTCATCTATGGAAAAAGCATGTTTAGCATTACTGTTTTCTTCCCAAAAGTTACGACATTAGATGTTGAACCAAACAACAAAGCTCATATCTAATGTTGATCCACTCAAATATCTTCTCTCCAAAGCAATCCTCATGGGAAGATTAGCAAAATGGGTTATGATCTTAAGTGAATTTGACATACAATATGTGGATCAAAAAGCCATAAAAGGACAAGTCATTGCTGATCAATTAGCTGCAACACCCATCACAAATATTCATCCAATATATCCAAAATTCCCTGATGAAGTATTGCTCAATTTAATTTCACCAACATGGTGGCAGCTATATTTTGATGGATCTTACACACAACATGGATTAGGAGCAGGGATATTGTTTGTTACCCCTCAAGGAGATTGTATACCCAAATCATACAGAATTGCATTTCTATGTACCAATAACATAGTAGAGTATGAAGCTTTAATCACAGGATTATGCATGGCAGTACAATGGGATATCAAACAGTTACAAGTCTTTGGCAATTCTCAACTAGTTATCAAACAAGTCTTAGATGAATATCAAACAAAAGATGAGAATATTCTTCCATACAAGGTAATGGTTAATGATTTTAAAAAGTACTTTGACAATATCACCTTTGAACAAATCCCAAGGCTACAGAATAGAGTAACAGATGCCATGCCTATGATTGGGTCTCTTCTAGACATGCCATCTAATACACATAAATGTGAGTTTCTGGTTGAACAGCTTCTAATTCCAGCATTTGAAGTACCACAGTCTGATCTTATATGTGAAATTGTTGGTCCCAATTCACTGTGGTATGAGGACTTATATGAGTATCTCCATAATCAAACCTTTCCATTCCAACTATCTAACACCCAACACAAAACCTTTATCCGTCGAGCCTCTCGTTACACTATCTTGGAGACACCCTTTATTATTGAAGTCTTGATGGTATCCTTCTTAGATGTCTTGATTTTGAGGAAGCAAAAGTGGCCTTACGTGATGTACATGAAGGTGTCTGCGGCTCATATTCCAATGGCCTTGGCCTTGTTAAGAAACTTCTACGAGCAGGATACTATTGGCCAACCATGGAAAAAGATGCACAAAAATTCACAAAAAGATGTCTACAATATCAGAAACATGGAGATTTAATACATGCACCAGCAAATGAGCTTCAGTCTATCACTACTCCATGGCCCTTCTCACAGTGGGGACTTGATCTCATAGGTAAAATCCATCCTACTTCATCAAATGGTCATAAGTTCATTATCACCACCACTAAATATTTCACAAAGTGGGTGGAAGACATACCAATGACTTATATCACCGACAAGCAAATATCCAAGTTCATCCTACACTATATCATTTGCTGCTATGGAGTTCCTCAAGCTATTGTCACTGATAACGGTCGTCCCTTCAAGAACCAAGAGGTTAGAGATCTTTGCAACAAGTTCCATATCCAACATCGATTCTCTACCCCTTACTATCATCAGAACAATGGCCAAGCTGAGGCTTCTAACAAAACAATCATCAAGATTCTCAAAAAGATAGTCAATGACATTGGTCGTGATTGGCATTTACAACTTCATCATGCATTATGGGCATATAGAACAAGTATCAGAACTCCCACTAGAGCTACACCTTATGCTCTTGTGTACAACATTGAAGCTATCTTACCTATTGAGGTCAAGATCCCCTCACTGTGAGTATCTCTATAGTATACCATCTCAAAGGAAGAATATCGAGTATCCAAACTCCATGATCTTGAGCTACTAGATGAATGGCGTCTTACAGCACTCAACCATCTCCAAGTCTATCAAAACCATTTACGTCGCAGCTACAACAAAAAAATCAGAGAACACAGATTTCAAGTTGGAGATCTTGTCCTTAAAGAGAATCAAAAGAATCAGCAACATCGTGAGAAAAAAGGCATGTTTGAACCAAAGTGGTTTTGTCCTTTTATGATCACAATTGTTTATCGATCAAGATCATACACTCTCTCAACACCTAAAGGCATTCCATTGGATGAACTAGTCAACAACATCCATCTCAAGAAGTTTTATCCATGAATCTCAGCTATCCTAAAAAAAAAACCCATCCAATAGTGAAAACCACTTTGTGGTGCTTTGGATAACAAAAAAAAATATTATAAGATAAATAATCCATCCTCTGGTGAAACCCTGGTAAACAGGCCCCTTGGATAAGTACCATAGTGAAAACCTGGCAAACAGGCACTATGTGTAGTGACCAACTTCCATTAGCTACTTAGTTTATTTGATCACCACTCTCCCTAAGCATACTTCATCATCCTATATAATCCATATCATAATCCACATTTCATCATAATACACATCTTTTCCATCTTTGCCTCTATCAATGCTAGCTATCATACTTTGGACATTGTTGTGATAACTATATCTTTTTGGCACCTTAGCGTCTTGTCCGCACACACCATCCATTATCGTTTCTCCACAAGAAACCTCATCCCACATTGGGGGCACTTGTTGAGCCTTATTTGGAAATGGATACCACTAGCTCTAGCTCATAACATAGTGAACACCTTAGCTCACAACCCAGCAAACTTTCAACTTCAACCATAGCATTCATCCAATGGCAAAATGGAAAACATTTGCAACCAATATTCGTATCTTCACAATCAATTCAAGCTCAAACAACATCCAAAAGCATCAAAAACATCGCCAACGCAAACATCCAAGCAATAAAGTTGATTCTTTCAACATCACTCATCAGCATAATAAGCAAGAACTACATCACTAGCTCTATCGTTAAAGGCTTGATCCCATGGATACAGGGTATGTAGGCATTCTGAGATGCGAAGGAAGCACTTTGATTTAGGAAAAGATGATAGCCTCTCTTTTCATCATCTATCTTTCATCTTTCTTCTGATCATCCTCTAATCTTTCATCTCACTTTCTTCTAATTTTCATCACTTATATCATCAATAAACCCAAAACTACATATTCATCATGTCTCATCATTATCGTAAATGTGCTTTGATCCCATGGATGCAGGGTATGTAGGTAGTCTGGAACATGAATGAAGTTTCCAGTACTCAAGCATAGACAATCCATCCCATCTTCTTCTCTTTGATTAGCTCAAGTAGGAAGTAGATTATGTGTATACTGAAAGCTCAAGCACTTTAACAAATCAGGGATAAGCCAAAAGCTATTTGTCCGCATACCTTATTCCAATCTTTGCTATAGCATTTTGTCAACATCTTTTAGCCTTCAACAAGATGCAACTTTCCTCTTAACAAGGCCCCAGCTTAAATCCATCTAAGAGCACCTAAATTTGGCAAGAGAACGTGATGACAGTATCTTTTGTTTTATCTTTTGATTTATCTTTTGTCCCTTTTCTATGCCTAATCAAGACTACCTTGATCTATCATATCTCCGTACGTTGCAATGAAGTAAGGAATGGGGCATGGTCATATTTCTTTCGTATGCCATGTCTATGGGATGATCTTATTCTCTTCCTAAGAGTATTAGTATCTTGTACATGTTGGGTTTAGCATATTACATATCAATATCTCTAGCATCTAAGAAGCTAAACAGTCTCTTATGCATTGAGACTATTCTATGTTAAGAACTAGCTCCATACATATAACCAACAAGGTGTCACTATGTGTAGTGGAGGTAAGCTCAAACCATTTCTTATAGCATCAAAGTCCATCTCAAAACACTAGTTGCTATTCATATCTTGTGTATGTTGGCTCAAGATCTTGACCTCATGCATTCAGACAAGATTGTAGCATGCTAGTTTTGCATTGGATATCTCGACACCTTGGTCTTCTATACCTTGGTGCATAACATCCACATGCTATATCAAACATAAGGATTGCATTTCTTTTCATTCTTGAGAAATTACTTTGAAAGCTACCCATCATACCATCTATTCATCCCATTATTCATCTATATAGTCCTCAACCAAGATCAATCATTTCCATTGTCCTTCTTACACATCTCTTATCCTGCAAAACAATGTGTGTTAGGCATATAGAGGTCCATCACATATCATATCATTACCATTTATCTATACACATGAGTCCATATCATATCATTACCATTTACATATTTGTATTATCATACATTTCCATTCATATCATTTGCATAAAATTCCATACATAATCAATGAAATACAAATACAACATGTATAACCATCATAATACCAATAGTGCATCCATTACAACATCATGTAGATAACCAACATGGCATCATTTATATACATGTGTCAATATACAAGTGTCTACATATACAAGCTAAGCCATCAATAATGTATGTACAATCAGCTCTAGGCCTCATCATGATACAACATAATATACATAAACAAGGTAGCCCTAGTGACTACTAGTAGCTCCCTCGCCTTGACCGCCACCACTAGGTCCTGTACCCGTCCCCCTATCTCTCTGTGGCCCCATGACTGATGCTACAGATTGAGATCCACCTATCCTCTGTGAACCTGAAGCTCCTAATCTACTCCTAAAGCTAGGGTGCCTCTGCTCTATTGGCACAACCCCATAGTACAAGCCTCTATAATACTCTGCCTCACCCTATACCCTCTGTAGTTCTCCCTATACCTGTGTCAACTGTGTGGCCAAATACATCATAGCTCCATCTGTACCCAATGCAGCCATTGCTCTATCTCACTCGCTAGTCATCCCTTGTAGCTGCTGCACAACTGTATCCCTCTCTGTCCGTAAACCATCTCTCTCAACCCTCATCACCTGTATCTACTGTATAGTAGTATCTCACTCAACTCTCATCATTTGCTTGCTCTTCCTACCTGCATCTCTCTCCTGTCACCCTAGCAAGTACACTGTCATCCTGCCCATCCCTAGCTTGCACTCTAACCTGTAACTGAGACTGGTATGTCTAAGCCTAAGCTCTAGCATGTCGTAAGCCAATCACTACCTGGTGTCTATCCAACTCCACTCTCCTCAACCTCATCTGAGCCTACTACCTCCATCTCCTCTCCACTCTAATCCTCCTCCACAGTTGCTGAATCCCAACATCATCACCTCCTAATATCTGTCCCTGAGGCTGTGCAAGTATCTGAGGCTACCCCTACACCTGTATCCCTGGAGCTGCCAGTACAATAGCTTGTGCTGGTTGAGCCCGTCGTCACCTCCTCCTGACTGGTCTCTCCATCCCTATCTCTCCTATCTCTCCAACCTACGTCAGCCACGTCAGTCTCGCTGTCACCCAGTATGCATCATAATCTGGTAGCGTGCCTGGATCTGCAGGACCCTATCCCCACTGCCATACAACTGGCTGTAGCCCCTCTCTCTCCACCACAATCATGTCAACCACTACCTTTGGCCCCCAATCAAACACCTCCTGTTGAGTCCTCCCAAAAATGGTATCACCAACTGGTACTGCCTGTGGTAACCCAAACTATCTCAAAACCCTCTCGGGCAAATAGTGCTCTATAATGTATATCCCACATCCAAAGATATATCTCACCTGCCTAGCATAGACAAGCTCAGTATCCTCCTCATCCCATCTTTCACATCCTAGCCATGGCCTCCATATAAATCTATCTACCTCATCCAACATCCTCTGCCAGTACACTAGTCCTCTACGCTTCCAATATGTCAAAGCTCCTCTATACATCCTAGCATAAGGCTCTCCTGTTGTTCTAACCACCCATCCATCTGGCCTTGTCACTAGAATATGCTCATATGTCCACACATGCAAAACTGTAACTCCTGTAGACATACTAGCCCTGAACATATATGCGCAACCATATAAGAAATGATAGAGCTGTCCAAGTACACACTCTGCCCATGCATATCTCATCCCATAGGAGAACATCCCCTCCATCACTGTCCCCCATCCTACTAGAAATCCTCTCATTTGCCTGTCTCCAACTAGCCATCTGATAATACCTACTACCACTCACTGCAGTCTATCACATAACTCCTCCATCCTTGCCATAGGAATCTCTGAGCCCTTTGCTCCAATGTCTGGTGTCCCAAACAATCTCCTGAATGTAGCTAGACCCATATTAGGATCATAATCTACTCAGTCCCCATCAATAGGAACATGCAGAATCCAGAACACATCCTCTAGTGTAATCGTAGCCTCTCCCGTCAACAACAAGAAAGAACTATGCTTGCTCCTCCATTGCTCCAGCATCATCATCATCAATCCTCGATGTGCCTGTACTGGCTCCAATGTAGACACATGCTCTAATATGAGGATCTCTAACACTAGCCGCTCCTCTGCATCCAGCAATCTCACCAACTGCAAATCCCTAGGATGTGGCTCTAGTGATATCAAAGGCGGTAGTATATCCTGCATCATTTTATTCATCATGTCAGTCCCTTGCGCTACATACAATTGATACAAAATTGGACCATTTCTTGCTATACCTGCTTCTATCTACTGCACGCGACTTCTTTTTCTATATGCGCCTATGTGCTGATTGCAAGCGACCTATTTTCCTACATGTGCTTATTTCTCGCCTATATGTGACCTATTGTTACTATGTGAATACTTATTGACCAAGTGTGAGCTACATTTCTATATGCGTATACTTTTTGCCCCTAAGCGATCTCTATCCTATAAGTGAGCATATTTTCTTTTCAAGTGAACTAAACCTATATATGTACCTACGTTTAGCCCATAAGCAACTTGCTCTTATCTCTATGTGCATTTTGCCTATTTTTGTCTAGCCGAATGGAAGTGACCTGTTGTTCCATACGCGACCAATCTGCGCCTATAAGCGACCTCAACTACCTTAAGCAAATTTTTTTCTTTCTAAGTGACCTGAACTACCTATCCTAAAACCTAGTCGCTTATGGTGAAGTGTGTGTATTTATGACGCTTCTAGCCTATCAAAATTACGCTTTTAGTAAAAGTTTTGATACATATCGGTATACCTGCTCCCTCTGGTCATCCATGTGTCCTAACTCACTTGGCACGATGATCTTTACGTGGAATCACCATCCTGATAACTCTCCAACTCTCATTGCACAACAACTCTAAGCAGCTTTGAATCTCTCTAGATTTCTGAACACAAATGAGCACAAATGAGCCTATTTGCCCTTGAAGGACCTACTTATAGCCCCTATCCAAACCCTAATTCTTCTATGCCAATGCCTATTTTCTTCTACATCATCCTATTTTTCTCCCACCCAATCCCTATTTTCTTTGTGTCAACCTTGTTTCCTAGCTTTTCCTCTTATCGCGAGCCAACCCAGCCCTTCCTAGTCAGCCTAGCTTACCTCTCAAGGGGGCATCACCTACTAGTTACACTGGGGCGTAACCTTGTTTATCCAATAAATTATCGTATCTTCTTTGACACAATGCTTTAACGAACATTGTATCAAAGAGAGGCAAAATGTAGACACCCAAAAATGACCTAATTATCATTAGCATTCAAAACATCGCATTAGCTACCATCTGCATCTGTCTAACACACTTGAGCAATATCCCTAACACATCTATTTCTTCTATTAATTAAATAAATTTATATTTATTTAATTAATTCATTAGCTATTTCCTCTAAGCCATAATTAAACAATCTTTAATTATTTAATTATCTTCTTTCTATCTATTTTAATTAAATAAATTTTATTTATTTAATTAAAAATTCCATTCACAAACCCACTTCCTAATTAATTAAATAAATTTTTATTCATTTAATTAATTTCTCTTATCATTTATCTCATGAGCCGACATGTGTGCCTCTTTTATTTAAAAAAAGATAAATGGTACTACATCTTTTATTTAATATCTTTTACATGTAGTATTTTTTATCTACACAATCACACATAAGCCTTATCTTCCCTCCACTTGTCATCTTCACATTCACCTATGTCTATCATTCAATCTTAGCCATTCACATAGCCACCAAATCTCCACCGTTGATTGATTTTGGTTGATTTCTATATAAACACCCTCTCATTCCATACTACATCTATCCAGCATTCATATAGCGTCTACATTATCATCTTGAGCATATTGAGCACTTTATCATCCATTTTGAGCATATTAACATTATCATCCATCAATCATGGCATCTTTTATCTCATAATTGTACATTGGATTAGATTCTTTGATGATGGTAGGGTTAGGTTTTCATAGCTATGCTTGATCTTATTAACCTAATTTTTACCTATCACAGGAACCATGACCAATGGTTGCACACACCGTGATAAACATTGAATCTTTTGAGTGGATGGTGGTGTAGTAAGCAATGGTGATGTTTGCTTAGGAGATGGTTGATGAAGTGCTTTAGGAACCCACATAGACTTAGTGTTTTTATGATTTTTGTTTTTCTTGTGGGATGGACAAATTGGATATGTTTGAATGGAATGAATGGAAGAAGAGAAAGTGGATGGTTTGGATTTTTGAGAGGGGGATGCCTCTTTTGACTTGATTACTTCTTTTTGCTTAGGGACCCAAACCATTTTTGTTTTGGACTTTACTTGTGAAGGTATGGGTTTGGATATCTTTTTAGATGGATTTTTCTTTGATTCTTTGCATTTGTCCCCTAAGGCATTAGGATTTTTAGGATTTTTTGCTTTATGAGCATAGGCATCCAAGTTTTTATTTTTGAATCGCATGGGTATGGTGGAAGTGAGGTTGGTGGAAGCACCTTGTTTAGACAATGCACATATTTGTTGGTCATGATTGGGATTTTTAGAGGATTTATGGATGGATGGATAAGGTGTTGGAAGTAGTGGAGGTAGATTTGATGGAGGGATGTTAAGAGTTGGAAGGAATGGAGGTAAATTGGTAGGTGGAAGGCGTACGGTCACATGCTTTTGACGTTTGTAAGAGGATGGAGGCAGAATGGTAACATAAGTTTTGGATGTATGATGGGATTTGTGATAGGAAAGTGGTGGACTTAGGATGCATGGAGGAAGTACCAACATCGTTAGATTGTTTACCTTGGGGTGTGTATCCAAGGCCATGTGAGTGTGGGGGTGCTTTGACATGTATGGGCTCCAAAGTTCCTTGTTCAAGAAGGCCTAAGCCTTTAGCTTGATAGTTCATTTTTTAGAACATGTGATGGACTATGGGACTCTATGTAGGTGGAACACTAGACATGAGTTCCTTATTGGATGGAGAAGATGAGGTGGTGGACAAAGGTTGTTGTATTCCTAGGGAGGAACATTCATGAATGAGGGTGGAAAGACCAATAGGATGTGATGGCTTTGCAATATGGTCAATGGTGGACGTGGAAGGATCATTAAGATCTTACTTAGTTTCCTCATGATCCAAGCTACTTGTTTGATCTTCTATGCTTGTCTTCTTGGGAGGCATGTGTCTCATCAAGGGAAATAGATGTTTGCTCATTATGGATAGGGCTAGATGGATGATGGATTGGAGCAATTTGGATATCTTGCTCATGGATGGGTATGGGATTATGGATAGGATCAAGGTACTCATGGATAGCTTCTTCATAGGTAATATCATCTTGATCTTGGAAAAGGTAAATGTTATGGATGGGTAGAATGGAAAGGATTTGATCTTGACTTAGACAAGAGGTTGATGTTTCTACATGTTTTAGATTATGTTCTTGATATAACTATTGATTTGCTTGAATGGAAGTGAAAGTGGGAGGCTCTTGGATGAGTATGATGGGTTCTTGATATTCATCCATAAGAGAATATGATGGACTTTAACTTAGGCTCATGATAGGGGGCTCTTCAATTGGCTCAATGGCTTGTGGATCACGTGATGGGGTTGGAGGGATAAGCATGGCATTTGAAGGCCCATTGCTACCTGTGCTAAGATAGGTGTTTGACATGGGGATAAGTTGTTCCTAGCTAGTAGCCAATGGGTCACATCCTTCATTAGGGTATGTGTGAACGGACAATATAATGGATGGACAATAAGGGTGGATAGTGTGGTAGGCTTAGGATCACGATAAGGTTGAGAGCTAATTAGATTGGATGAATTGGGATTTGGATTGGATGGAGGGATGTTAGGGTTGGATGAATTAGGACTTGGATTAGAATTAGGATCACATGGTGGTGCTAAGATAGGACTAATAGGCTCATTTGTTGGCATGTGATTGGATGGTGAAGGAGGATGCTCATAGGGTGTATATCCTAGATTGGTATCTCCCTCCTCAAAGGATATGAGGTCTTTCTGCAATGGTGAACTTAAGGACACTTGAATTATGTACAAGGGGTCACTTGGAGTAGGATTAGGTGACACATAGGTATCTCCCTCATCAAAGGATATTAGATCTTGCTCCAAAAGTGGACTTAAGGATGTTTGACTTATGTACAAAGGACCATCTTGGCTTGCATGTACCTCTTATGAGGACACTAGTTTATCTTATGGATGGGTTTGATGGTGTGTTTGAAAGTTGGAAGGAGGAATTAGATGGGTTGATATGGTATTGATATGGTGTGTAGATAGGTTAGGTGATACATGAGATTGAGATAGAATGTGATGAGGTTGGGCTTGTTGTGTTATGATTTGTTGTTGAATGTTTTGATGTTGGAGTTTTTGAATGGGTTGTGGTTGGGGTTGGAGGTGTTGATGGTGTGTTGGTGGAAGGATCACATAAGATAATGGTTGTTGAGATGTAGGTTGATATGGATAAGAGTTGACATTAGAATAAATGGGATAAGTTGGTATAGGATTGACTTGATAAGTGGATGGATAGGGCTGATATGATGGGATATGTGGCACATAGGATTGATTTAGTATTGGTTGATGATGTGCCTATTGGATTTGACAAGTGGCCAAGAGGTGTTGTGCGTGTGCTAAGAGGTGTTGCATATACAGGGATTGGCTTGCTTGAATTTTTTGGATAATGCCATGAACCTTTTGAATCATTTGTTGGCTTAGAGGTGATTGGCTTGTTTGAGCTTGGTGAAGTATGTGAACGAGCTCTTGTGCTAGGTCTTCTAATGTTGACATGGTGTCAAGTGTTTGATTAGGATGTGATTGCTTAGATGATAAGGAAAGATTGGTAGTTTGACTTGGGGGAATATCAAACACAATGTAAATGCATAAACACATGTGCCAAACACAATGTTCAAATTTCCTTTCAAGATTAAATGTTATGATTAGGCAAACACTTGTAAACACAATAACAAGCCCTAATGATTAATTAGGTAGGGTATGGCTGATAAGTCTTAAGCTAGGCTGCACAAGGGTTAACTAAGGGTGTCCCCGATATACACAAGGTACGAGGGGCCCAAATCTATGAACACTAGCCCATTGAAGGGATGTGGCATAAGCGTAAGCGAATACCACTTCACCTTGTGTCTAGAATGACCCGGGGCTACAAGGATGTCCCAATGACTATGTAGCTAGATTGAGGTATAGGTTTCACTCTCCCCCCTTTGATATACCCCACCAGAACATGTGGTTGAGGTCATCCCTAGGGGCGATGAAATCCCCTAGCAGGCCTCCTAGATAGGGTTTGACAAATCGCAGTTGTTAATTAACCCTTAGAAATAAATGTGTGATAAGAAGACAATGCAGACATTTGTTCACTTTAAGATCCCAAAGCCAAATGTGTAGGAAGACACTTGTTCATTTTACCCTAATTTCAATGATGTGATAGCAAACAAGATTGATTTTAAGCCCAAATCAAAATGTGAAGAAAAGCAATGTTTAGAGATGAGAAATGGATTGATTTTACCTAATTGATTTTCACCCTTTTATCTTATATTTATATTGATTCCCCTACTATTCCAGCTCCTTAGATGCCCTTGAAAGTCACCTAGATAAGAAGAAAACCAAACTTGCAAGCAAAAGGGGGATTAGGTCAAAAAGAAGTGATCTGTTAAAAATATGAGATATATGACCTTATATAACAAAATAGACTGCATAGATAGAAATTTTGGAAAATTCTAAGCAATTTAAAAAAAATCATTAAAATCCAATCAGTTTTGCTCAAGTTATGTGCAATTGAAGTTTGAAAAGAAACTGAAGTTTGATAGAGAAATTACCTGACAAAATAATAAAATTACTTGAAATTGTTGACACTACTATGAAGTTTGTGAAGGTAGCTTTCCAACGAGTGTTTGTTTGTGATATTTGGAGCCCGTATGACCACGTATGACCAAGTTATAGAAAAAAGAAAAAAAATGCCTCCTTCAGCATGTAGATGAAAACCAGGTTTGACCAAAAGTTGACCGGTTGACATTTGAATGGTTTACAAAGTTTTTCTCACACGTGTCTGTATATATGATAGTTCATGTTTGTGTTTGTAGTTTTAGATTGTCACTTTGAGATAAATACCACCACCCCTTTTTTACATGAAGATATAAGATTCAAAAAGGATTAAAACCCTAAAGCTAAGACTATAATGTTGCCAACAATATTAAACCCTAAATATCTAAATCAATGGGCAAAATTAGAGCTTTCTCAAGGGTTGACTTGACTATTTGAATTGATAGTTTGCAAGATTTTCGATCACATGCAAAAGAGTCATCGACACACTAGGTCAATAGATAGCCAACAAAGTCGATGAAGTCCACAAGTGTTTTGAAAATTGACAAGGGAGTTGAGAGTATAAACAGAAGTTGACAGGGAGACTAATGAATGATGACCACTTATTTTGGCAGGTAGGTTGACAGGTGACCAAGCAATTGAACAGATGACTAAGGGTTTAGGATGTGGTTTAATGCATGGTTAGGGCACAGACCACAGTTATTCCCAAAACTGTGACTATGAACAAAGAAGGGCGATGGCGAGATTTAAGCAGTTAAGACTGACACTGACTACGCCTTCACACAGACAGTGACTAGCATGTTCAGGAGATTGGGATATAAGAATTTGACAGTGATCTAGAGGGGATGGATCCGAGTCAACAAGAATAGTCAGTGGTCAATAATAGAGGTTGAAGGGAAACAATGGGAGGAGGTGTGGGTGTTGACTTTAAAAGAATAGCAGTGGTTGAGTTGTTGGCTGGCGGTGGCAGAGCCTGTTGTGGAGGTGACAATAGACGAAGGTAGTGGTCTAAACATAGTCTATGAGAAGGGGTCGATAGGGTTGATAGGGATTTTTGCTAAGGGTGATAGGAGTTAATCTTGATGGTGATCGAGAGGAGACTACTGGGAATATGGGAGGTGACAAAGATTTATGAGGTGGTGATTATGATTTAAATGGTGGCATCTTAGTTTTTATGAGTGGCGGTCAGGAATATCAGTGGTGACCATTTACCTTGACTCCAAACGGTTGCTTTGTAATGGCAATAGGGTCTCTTTGAAATAGCGACCAGGTGAATCCAATGGTGGCGAATTAAAGGATTAGGAGTTTAGGATTTTACATAGAGTGCTTAGGGTTTTACTTAGGGATGGAAGTTGACAGAAATTAACAAAGGCTTGGGGTTTTGCTAGCTAGACAGTGACCTTTATATCCACTTAGTAATCGATCTGTACATAAATCAACACATGAATGACCCCAATGCCTACAAAACCTCAATAGAAATCACACAAGCTTGGTCTATACCAACAGATACCTTGCACAGGTCATACGAATCTATATGGATCTATATAGTACGAATTGTACACAAAAAAAAATTATTTTTTTAAAAGAATTTTGCAGTTATCAAACATAGATAAATTTATAGTCAAAAAACATGGAATCAACATCTTGGACACAGTGGTGCAGTCAGTTCAAGCCTCAAAGATCACCTGTGATATATCCTCTATGAAACTTGCAAATGAGGGTTAGAAAGCATGCAAATTTTTACTACAAAAACTTGCAAAAACATAAGATTTAATCAGGAGAAGTAGGTCCCACCGAGCGTTCTAGAAATGTAATCAAAAATTTTTGATAAAATGAAAGATAAAAAAAAATAACATGTAATACCTTAGTTCAAACCCTCCGAACACCTTAGATACCTTGAAAGATTAATGCATGTATGTTGATTTGCTCAAATGATTGGATGTTGATTGCTCATGTTCACAGCATAACGATGAAGATGAAGATAAAGGATATAATATGATCAATCAAAGATAGATAGATGGAGATGTGAGGTAAAATTTTGGTAGAGTAACATTGCATGCAAGAGGTGGGATCTTTCGAAAAGGCAAAAAAGAGGGGTTTAAATAGATTTTTTGGGTGGAAGAGGAGTTGGGAAGTTTCCATTTTGAAACGGAAGATCCTCTCAAGTTGAGTGATGTGGGTTGGGGAAGGTTTCCATTTTGTGAGTAGGAGATGGAGAGAAGATGATTAGAGTTCACTAGAGAGGGAATTAGAAGGTGATTGGAGTTGACTTGAGAGATGAGTTGAGTCATCTCAAGAGATGGAAATGGAAGGTGAATGAAGTCATAATTAAATAATATAAAAAATTATTTAAAACATGAGGCATGTGAGGATAAATTAAAATAAAATAAAGATTTGTTTTATTTAATTCAAGAATAAAGGGAATTAAACAAATAAATAAAATTTATTTATTTAATAATGTGAAGGGATGGGATAAATTAAATAAATGTTAGATTTATTTAATTTATTAGAGGAAGTGCTAATTAGGTGATGATATGGGTGCTTAGGGAAAAACATGCTACAAGATGCCTAAATGATGTAATGTTTTGACAAGGTGGACATTTTCAGGTGTCTACACTAACACCAGAAGAGCATCAAGCTGAGAATGAGAGGAAGAGAGAAAGAATGAGGTGAATTCATGAAAGTAGTGTTTAGGTGGAAATTTGAAGGCTTGTTTACTCTAGGTCAAATACCTCAATCCCACTGTTAAACATTGGGAAGACAAGGATCAAGCTTGTATGAAAGCTTCTAATCACTTTGCCTCCCTTTTTATGCTTGCGTGGTTATAGAACCTAAGGCCCTAATCAAGATTTTATCAAGTATTGCACTCTCAATCAAGAAAAATCCTAATTATGCCTCAAATCAACAATATACAGAAACTAATGAAGTACTTGATAAAACTAATCACAAAAGTGCAGAGGAGGGGTTTTAGAGACAGTGTACCTAGGATTTGAGGGCCACCTGAACTAGGGCACCCGTCCCAATGTCCTGCAAATTTTGGAATAGGAAAACCTTTTGCACAGGATGTCTGGGATTGTCAAAAGGCTCCCAGATCCTGGATAAAACATCTGGTTGGACTATCATGATTGTACTCGCAATATCCTTCTTTCTATAGCTTCTTTTTGCCAAAACCTGTGAAACACGATCTGTACATATGAAAGAAGGAAATTATTGCAGCTATATAATAGCTTGCCTCAGTCAAGCACCATCTTTAGTATTTCTAGCTCAACAATAGCCAAAGGAAAAGATTTGTAGAAGTGTGTGCAAACCTAACAATGTTTTATGCATAAAATCAAACCCTAGATGTCTCAATCAAGGGAAGATCAACAACTTGCTTTGCATCAATAAATACATACAACTTCATCTCAAGGAGATGAAACAAATGAAGACTTGCATGAGCAAGAAGGCAAATCAGTAATGTCTGTAGAGGATCTCCAAGCTTGTTGTTGGAGGCTTCAACCCTTCTCCTGATCATGCAAAGGGTGTACAAACCCTAGGAAGAGAAAGATAGACTCAAGATCTTGATTCCTAACCTTCATCCATTGTCTCCAAGATAGCAAATAAAGAATACTTCGAATATCTTCAACAAGTCACTAATCTTCAATGGCAATTGTAGCAGAGTTTTGGTATCAATCTTGCATAAGAATTGTGTGTGATAAAATGATTTGTAAATGTATTTTTATATCAAGGTTTAGGGAATTCAAATTTTGAAGTAACATCTCGATATCACGCAAAAACTGAGAATTTGAAAACAGAATCCTGAGGCACTCAATAGGAACCGACACCCCACGAAAATTCAAAATCCTATGAAATCGGGGAGGACTAGGGTGCGGGCGCCCACGTCCAAGCCCTCAATTTCAGCTCAGATTTGCATTTTTAGGGGTCCTAGGGACCCTAATCTCAAATCTCTTTCTAGGTTCTATCAATCAGTTACCTCAAAAAGTGAATAAGCTGCTCCTAGATTAAGTCAATTAGGGTTTCGAGAAGGCCGAAAAAGAAAAGGTTGAGAGACCACCAAGAGTGAGGAGCTAAACCAAGGGAAATTGTACCATTCCATATAGGAGGACAATTTTTGACGTTACATTTAGCCCCTACTTTAGTGGCCATATGATGCTACATGCATATGCAACTAAACGAAAGTAAATACATCAATCATGAAAAGGATACATGTTGATCATGATGTTACTCACAAACAAACATGAAATAAAAGTTACACAATAACCCTTATTTATCTTGAAAGATACAATGAATTCAAAGAATTCATGATCCCAAGTCTCTATTGATTAGTTCATAATCTACTGACGTTACTCAGTGGTTGATGTGTGTTTCTGTTAATCATTCAAGGGCCTTACATACTTTGATTGTTCCTGCAAAGTTCTTCAATATTTCCTTCAAATATCCTGTCCTTTATGCCTGCTCTACATAAATCTCCAACAATTCTACCTCTACACTATGAATTTACTCAAATAATGTGCCTACAGGTTGATGTTTGCATGATTTCTACCATTATTTGTGATTCTTTGCATGATATTTTCAACACTACATGCATTTAGTTCAAATATGCTAATGATATTCAGTTATCTATGGGATGTCAGCATATTTATTTGTTCTGTTTATTACTTATCATCATTTGCAATTATGGAAGTGATTTAATGAAATTAAAAAAAAGGAATGACAAAGATAGGGTTCAGAGAGTGAGATTCCCAAAATTACTTGACTGAGATCACTGATCCACATACATGTTCTGATACAGTAATGAAGAGAAGAAAACTAGAATCATACTTCACCAAGACATTCCATAAATATGCACGATTCAGTGCAAATCTTTGAAGGAAAGGTTGACAACAACATGCAATAAAATGAAAGCGCTTCTACTAAACATAGCATTCACCATTACATATCCAGAAATCAACTTGAAGATTACGTAAAGTTTACAATCAGGATGTAATCTAAACCTTCATCTCCATCCAGTATGCTTTAGAACAAATACATTTACAATGATCTGAAGAAAGAACCTTGATATTTCAACAATTCAGTCCTCATTAGTCTCAGTAATCTGATCTTTTGTATTAAATTGGCTTGGTCAAATTTAAAATGATTGACCTCCTTATCTCCTTATGTCTCTCCTTCTCAAATTAGATAAGTTTTGGCCCTTTTTATAGAACAAAGACCATAAAACGGTTATATTGATCCAATGATCAGGATCCTCTCATAACAATCAGTGGTCTAGATGAACAGCATGTGCCTGCCAATTGGCAATCACACAGCTGCCATAGAATATTCCCGCATTTTGGACTTGATTCATTCTCTAGCTGGCAAACAATGCATTTGATAATATCCTCCTCAGCTTCGGTTCATGTCACCCCTGTGTCTGCAACTCTGTAATTTTATTTTTCTGCAACATCGAGCCTAGCCCCAAACAGTTCCATGGTCCTGCAACAAATAGACAAGAATTAAGCATCATCATCATTCAATATACTAGCAAGAAAAACAAACATTGTACTATATGAGAAATAGGCTCAAAATATGCAAGCTTGGATACCGAGCTATGAATATTAAGCATCTGTGAACATTCACATATCCAAATGCATATACAACGTCAAAAATGGTCGAGTCAACCATCGTTGACCAAAAACATGCTATCGGGCCCTAAAACAGCTTCAAAATCATCCCGCTTTTCTTTCTCGCCTTTTTGCATACTCAATTCCTTGTATGTGCTATTTGTATGTTCTCTTTGTATATCAGGTATGTATATTATAAACATACAAGCACCCTGATACATACAAAGACTTTTCAGTATTTAATTTTCTGTTCACATTCGGCTTGCATATAAAATTGTATGTATCTTTCGCTTTTGTATATGTTATACAAACGCAGACCTCAAAAGGTGCATTAAACAAATTGTAATTTACCTTCAATTTCAGCATCGTATCTTTTCCTTTGTATCTAAGATACATACAAACCAGCATGCAACTACGGATCTCAACGTTTCATTAGTAATGTTTTACCTTTGCATCACACCCGTAAATGCATCTTTAACTTGTATCTTTGCGATGCATCTTTCACTTGTATATTTCACTTGTATATTTCTCTTGTATCTTGGCTTTTTAGATACAAAGCCCAATATACATCTGGTGGACTTATCACTTTTATAGACCACAGTTTACTCGCTTCCTTGGATCTGTGATGTATATAAAGTACGATGTATCTTTTGATACACATTAAGTTGTGATACTGTTGGAAAGATACACTATGTGGCTTCATGAGTGTTGTCATTGATGGCAACAAAGTCCATCCCACACATCCGTAGGACATGGTATGTCTATACCGGAAGTCAGATTGAAGAGTATTTTGGTCCGGTGAGCAAGAATAGAGCATGTAGCAAGGTCTGACAAATAGGTCCGGATCTCTCAGAGGAAGTATCTCAGCAAAGTGTGGACTTGGGGAAGTCAAGAGGAGTACCATGACTGCTACATTCAAAGAGTGAGCCTCCGGTGATGAAAGAGTGAAAAGATATGAGCATCTAAGTGTTGGGTTCCTGTTTGGCAGAGTAGACTAAGGAAGAACTGACCGGCAGAACATCAGACCTTAATCTGGATAAGAAATTGATGGTGATCAAGCCTCTTGAGGATTCATTCATGGTTGGCCGGCATAATTGATGACTCCTATAACTATCTTTGTGATACGCATCTCTTAGTAAGAATGGATTCAACCGACAGACCAGAGTTTGGGAAAATCTTGAGTATTCCGGATGCCGACTAGAAATATGTTGAAATCCTTTGTGCGGATATATATACCAGATGGATTTTGATATGAAGAAAAAAATGGTGTGTTGTGAAGTGCGAAGAAAATAAGAGAGTATTGTGGAAGTAGTAATACAGGTCCAATATGTGACAGAATAGTAGCACTAAAGCAGAGGAAGAATGAAGTGCAGTAGATCAGTATATTGAGCCTAACCAAAACTGAACCTCAGCATATGTGGATGCTTCTCATCAATTCAAATACCTAGTTTCTTTCTATAAACTATTATAGGTAGTGAGCCTCTTGTGAGTAGTGTGCTCGGGTAGTGAGCCCTAATTGGCAAGTGCCATTTTGTACTTCTATTCTTTTAACAGAGAATACAATCTTGGGTTAGTCACCTCATGGTTTTTCCCTTAACAGGGTTTTCCACGTAAAAATCCTTGTGTTATGAGTGTTGATTTCTTTCTGCTCTCATGTTCATGTATGCTTATATGTTTTGACACTAAACTAATTATTAAATAAGAAAAGAAAGTCAAATAATTAAGATAACTGATTCACCCCCCTCTCAGTTATCAACAATTGGTATTAGAGGAAGGTTCTTGTAGACAGAGCCTAACAGCTTGAGGAAGATCTGGGAATCTCAATGGATATGTACGGTATGAGGGATCAACTTCAGTCTGCCCTAGATGATCTTGAGCAATCTCACTCTGAAGTCAATAACCTGAGGGAAAGACTCAAACAAGCTGATGATTTCATAAATGAACTCAAAGAAAAACTAAGTATCTCAATGAAGAAAAGAAAGGAACTACTTCAACAATTAGCAAGTCAAAGTGAAGCCAATGATACTAATGAAGATCTGAATGAGAAAACCAAGTTATGTGAGAAGTTATCAAAAGAGGTCATTATGGTAAGACATGAAATGGAATTAGGAGTTATGAAATTCACCCAAGAAATTGAAGAGAAAAGAAAAAGTGAAGATAATCTAAAGCAATCTCTCAAGGAGAAGTTAGAAGACTGCCACAAAATGGACAGAATAATCAGGCATCTGGAATTTGATCTTGAAGAAGCTAGAGACAATGAAGAACAACTTGAGAATCAGATAGACACTCTTAAAAGGGATCTTCAAACAACAAATGAATACAAAGAGAAATTCAAGATAAGCTCTGCTCAACTTGAAGTTCTTTTTGAAAGCCAAAAGAGGGTAGATGACAAGCAAGGCTTGGGGTATAAGAATGGGGAAAGCTCCAGATCTGGTCAGAAGAACTCTGGATTAGGGAATCCAAGGAATAGGCCTAGAAGACCTCCGGTAAGGCAACCAAATGCTCAAAGATATCCATCCTTCAATGGATACTGCAATAACTTCAGTCATAAAGCAAATCAGTGCAGAAGAAGAATGAATCAGACTAATTCATCCTTCTTCAGACAGTGTTTTAACTGCAAAAGGTATGGTCACAAATCTCATGAATGTAGAAATATGCAAATGAACAATTCATTCAATGGTAGATGATTTCCATGCAATAGAATGGGACATATGGCTAATCAATGTAGATCAAGAGGATATCAATCAAATCTGCAAAGAAATGTTGTTTGCTACAATTGCAATAGATCCGGTCATATTGCCAACTTCTGTAGAAGTAAGAATTAGGATAAAAGGGGTTTGGTGCATCATAATCAAAATCAAGACAAAGGAAAAGGAAAAATGAATGTGGATGAAGTTCAAAGGGAGATGAACAAGATTTGGGTAAAGAGAAGTATAAAAAATGTTGGGGATGGATCCACACCAGAATCTGGTGCTGATATTTCTTCCAGAAACTAAATAGATAAGCTCTGGCTCAGGGGGAGTCAAAAAGGAAAACAAATTCCCCCAGCCAGTCAATTGGTGCTTGAAATTGGCACATGGAAAGTTGCGGATTAAAGGGTTCTCAAAGAAATATCTAAATAAGCCTTGGTAAAGGTATGGAAGATCCGCAAGAAGTTTTCAACAGGTTAAGCATCCAAGATTGATCTGGTTTAACAGTCATCCGGTAAAAGTAGGATTCCCACAGTTAGATCCGGTATGATTTAAAATTCAAATATCTTGATCTGCAGATAAATGGAACGATTGAAAAAGGGAGATAGATTGTTATTTATCACCAAGAACCACTCTAATTGCATCTTAATAATCCAGAAAGATCTCTCTCAGAACAAGGAGAACAAGGCAACCAGAATGACTTAAGTTGTGCATTTATTACAATGTGGAATTAGGGTTTGCACAGAAATATAAGGGTTCTCTTGTTCATCATTTGCACATTTGCATTTGAGGAGAAGAAAGAAGGAGATCTACAACAAAATTGTCTCAAAACCTCTCAAAGATCAACTGTAGAAGTCGATTCAACCAGTAATCTTATCCGGTTCATATCGTGAACCCTAGAGGGGTAAAAAGGTATTTTTGCTCTTGAATATCTCTCTCTGAATCTTTTGAAATATGGCTACTCTGAATGTTGTCAAAATTACTGATAGGCCACACCCTAAGTTCAAGAAACACCCTTACAAATCTCTAGAAGTTGACCCTTTAGGCGCCTTCTCTAGCATTATGCATGGGGTTTTGCATGTAGAAGATGTTAGGGCATACGTTCATGTGAATATTGAAGAATTTGGGGAATCCAAGCTGATGGATATCTATCACAAGCAGTTAATAGATGAATCATTTGAACTCAAACCTTAGTACAAGGCCATCCGAGACAAGCATTTTGGACATTGCATCCATTTCCCCTGTTTTACAGAAGATGAATGGGTCTGGTATGTTCTGAGTAGAGTGCATGATAACTTCATGTGGTTAATGAGGCCATTTAAGATCACAGAAGATGTTATTAGGGTGGTAACTGGATTGCACTCATCCGTTGGGTTACCTGCTCTCAAATCCATCAAAAACCAAACTGTAAGTGAGGCTACCAAATCAAAATTTGACAAGAGAGCAATGACAATAGAAGATATCATTGATCTAGATATCAAGTTTGCCTCCATGATAATTGGCTACAAGATATATCACTCCAGCAGGGAGAATTCTATATTTAGAACTGTAGTTTATACTACTTATCAGATGCTAAGGGAGAATGTAGATTATGATCTTTGCAAGCTTCTTCTGAGACAACTGTTGGAAAACTTGCAAAAGATCAAAAAGGACAAGAAGAACTCATTCAAATATGGTGGCCTAATATTATGTCTCTTCTTTTACTACATGAATGAGCTCCCTAGATCCAGTGGTTGGGTATGGCAAAATGATAGACCGGTTGCCATACAAACCAGAGATTACATGTATGGGCTTGGTGATGCCAAGGTTCAAAGTACATCACTCTGGGGATACTTCAAGAACTTTCAAAGTATGATGCAGGCTAGAGAAAGAATCCTCCAATCATTGGTTGAGAAATACAAGGATACAATGTGCTTTATGGTAGACACTGATCAATGCTTAATGGAGGCAGTGGAGCCAAGGATAGTCTGGATTATGCCAATGGGGTATGAGGTTGATGAGAAAATCCTAGAGCTGCATATCCAACACCTGCTAAGTCAGCCCAAGGACCCTAAGACAGAAAGGTTTGGAACCTTTCAAGAGTTGAGTGTGAAAATTCATGTTGAGCTAAGACAACTGGAGATGAAAAGAAAAGTGAGAAGAGAAGTAGAGGAAGTTGCCAAAAGATTTGGCATTTCTAAAGAAGTAGTTGATGCAAATAGAGAGAAACTAGAAAGAGCAGAGAAAGAGAAACAAGAAGCATAAAAAGAAAGTGATCCGGTGCAAGCCCCCTCCTGGACCAGATCCTCCAAAAGCTTTGCACCTACCACCTCTAAGAGCCAAAAAGCCTCAAAACTAGAAGCCAAGTCATCTGGTAAGGGAGAAAAGAGAACAAAAACCAAGGCCACAAGGTCCTATACAAGTCAAAAAGATGATGTAGAGACATAATCAGATGAGGAGATTAAGAAAATGAAGAAGAAAAAGAATACCTCTATGGAATCATCTGTCGGCAAAAACAAAGAAGAAGAAGTAGAAGAATTCGTTGAAAAGTCTACTCTCTCCATTGATGATGTCATCAAGGCAGTCACTATGGATGGAAATCTACAACCAATGACAGAATTCTATGATGAATACAATGAAGCTGACCAGAAGATCTTGCAAGATGCTACCGTCAGGTATCTAAACATCTATAACAAAGAATTCATTGAAATCATATCTCTAATTCCCAAAAGCTTAGAGAAGGAACTTGAAATGAGAAAGAACAATGCTAAGGAAAAGGATATGGAGATCTAAGAACAAATAGCTATTCAGCTCTATCCTTCCATCACTCCTAAACAAATGAACATGATCTTCAAGGATTGCAAGGATGAGTTCTAGAGCAAAGCCAGAATGAACAAGCTTATGCAAGGAGAGACTGATCAAGTGGCAAAAGATACTGAAGAATCCTCTGGAATGCATATAAAAGATTCAATCTTCCTATTATAGAGGACATAAGTGATGAACCTTCTGATGTCGAAGGATTAAGTGCATCAAAGGAAGACTCCACTGAGAAAATTACAAAAGAGTCAAAGGAGACAAGTGAGAAGAAGACTAAGGACCTGGATTCCTCTGTTTCAGAAGAGGAAGTCCATGAAGAAGCAAATATCTCTCTTTTAGATCCCCCAACAGACTCCAAAACTGAAGGAGAAGCAAGACAAGAGGAGAAAGCAAGTCAAGAAGAAGGGAAAAAGGGAAGAAAAGAAGATCGAACAGAGAAGACCTCAAGTGACAGTTCTGAGGCTGCAGAAGGAAAGAAGACTCTGTCTCTGGCAAGAGACACTGCAGATGTAGTTAAAGATTTCCTAACCAAGGAAATGATGGAATTAGATGAACCAGAGCTATTTCAAGGACCACTCAATTTTAGCTCTCTCTCTCCAGTCTAGACAATGAAGGTCACATCTTTTGCTCAAGCTAAAGCAAAAGAACAGCTTCTGAAGTCTCACATGGAAGAATGCAAGCTAATAGAGATTACATCTGGTGTGCTAGAGAAAATCATGCCATCCTTTCAAAAGGATCCTATAGCTTCCTCATCCGGTAATCTAAAATCTCTTGTTAATTCTGTTAGCACACATTTTGATTCTTTGGAGAAATCAGCAGAAGAGAAAGTTCAGAAAGAATTTTTGGATAAGAGATTCTCTGATGTATAGGGGCTAATAACGAATGATAGAAGAAATATGGATATTGGGATAAAGAGCTTAGAAAATGTTCTTAAAGATGGCGGAGAAATATATATATTTTGTCTATCCTGGTCTAAAGTGACAAAGGATATTGAGAAGAAAGTGAAAGAACAAGAAGGTAAACTGTCAAGTTTATCTCAGAATTTTGATCCTCTCACCACATCCATAATAAACCAAGAATGTCAGACTATTGCCATTCTAAATTAACTAAAGAAACTTGAAAGGAAAGGAAGAATATAATAAGTAGGATGGGTGAACTTAGAGGGATAATTATCCCTAACTTAGAGGCCATGCATGAGGCCCTAACTAATGCTTAGTCCATAGCCCGGACTAGTGATCCGACAAACCTAAAGAGGGCAGAAGATTTTGCATTCCTATTGAGTGGTCACATCTCAATTTTGAACAGGATGAAGCAGAGTTGGGCAACATAATTTGTCCAGTTAAAGACAACTTTTGTAGATATACTTAAGTATATGTAAGTATAAACTTGTATATATACTTATGTAGCTATGTATAGGCTAATTTTTGGAAATTTTGGTGTGCGGATTCTACCCTTTGCCATTGATGTCAAAGGGGGAGTGAGGAGTAGTGAAAAATATGGAATCCAGCTAAGGGGGAGCTCTGGTAAAAGTGTACTTAAGATAGAGCATCAGCCAAGGGGGAGTTTGTTATAACACTTAGTTATTTTTCACTAAGTCTTGCCATCAATGCCAAAGGGGGAGATTGTTGGCAAGAGACACTGTGTGGCTTCATGAGTGTTGTCATTGATGGCAACAAAGTCCATCCCACACATCCGCAGGACATGGTATGTCTATACCAGAAGTCAAATTGAAGAGTATTTTGGTCCGGTGAGCAAGAATAGAGCATGCAGCAAGGTCTGACAAACAGGTCCAGATCTCTCAGAGGAAGTATCTCAACAAAGTACGGACTTGGGGAATTCAAGAGGAGTACCATGACTACTACATTCAAAGATTGAGCCTCCGGTGATGAAAGAGTGAAAAGATATGAGCATCTAAGTGTTAGGTTCCTGTTTGGCAGAGTAGACTAAGGAAGAACTGACCGGCAGAACATCAAACCTTAATCCGGATAAGAAATTGATGGTGATCAAGTCTCTTGAGGATTCATTCATGGTTAGCTGACATAATTACTATCTTTGTGATACACATCTCTTAGTAAGCATGGATTCAGCTAACAAACTAGAGTTTGGGAAAATTTTGAGTATTTCAAATGCCGACTAGAAAGATGTTGAAATCATTTGTGCGGATATACATACCAGATGGATTTTGATGTGAAAAAAAAAATGGTGTGTTGTGAAGTGCGAAGATAAGCAAAGAGTAGTGTGGAAGTAGTAATATAGGTCCGGTATGTGATAGAACAACAACACTAAAGTAGAGGAAGAATGAAGTGCAGTAGATAAGTATATTGAGCCTAACAAGAACTGAACCTCAGCATATGTGGATGCTTCTCATCAGTTCAAATACTTGGTTTCTTTCTATAAACTATTGTAGGTAGTGAGCCTCTTGTGAGCAATGTGCTTGGGCAGTGAGCCCTAATTGGCAAGTGCCATTCTATGCTTCTATTCTTTTAATAGAGAATATAATCTTGGGTTAGTCACCCCATGGTTTTTCCCTTAACAGGGTTTTCCACGTAAAAATCCTTGTGTTATGAGTGTTGATTTCTTTCTGCTTTCATGTTCATGTATGCTTATATGTTTTGACACTGTACTAATTATTAAATAAGAAAAGAAAGTCAAATAATTAAGATAACTGATTCACCCCCCTCTCAGTTATCAACAGATATATCATGTTAACCAGATTTTAATTTTTCTGAATTCTGCCTTGTATGTATCTTGTAATGTATGTCCCGAAACATATACATACAAGGCACAGAACATACAACGAAAACACCAACTTTAATAAACCTTTTGGTTCTATGACATGCATATGGCCTTGTATATCCACTTTTTATGTTCCTTTTTACTCAAACATACAAACATCAAAATGCATCAACGGACTTGACCAAATTATTCATTTCAACTGTGAATTCCGTCAGGTCCGACTTGCATGTATAGATAAAACATTAACAACATGCATACAAGTATAACAAAGAATATAAACCCAATGACCTCTATGTGACCCATGCAATGACCCAATATACAAACAACTTTGTATATGTAACATACAAACCTTCCTATAGTGCATTTACCAAAAAACACTCATAACTTGCAAAATATTAGGAATTTTAAAATGGTTCAAAAAGCAACCCTCACTCATTTTTGACAAGGAATTCACCCATATTTAGTTCTGGTACTTAATGCTATTTTTTCTTTATTTTCAACAAGGTTTGTACTTTTCACTCCCTTTTCCCTTTACCATCAAGCAGAACCACACACACAAGCAAAAGCCATAGCCACAGCAGGGGTCCTCATTTTGCTGAGTAAAATGGGGCATGTTGTGAACATCACAACAATACCCAAAAGGACACTGTAGAGGAAGCTGAAGCATTGTCAATGGATAGGAAGAAGCCCCCAGTTCTGTAATCCTGCAAGACCACAAAGTTAGGAACCGCATGTTGCAAAGGAACACTTGTCAGATAAATCAAAATTGAATCAACCTGCAACCACCACCAATGAGTCAGTATCAAAATACTAAGGGGGTTAAGTGATGGAACATGGTGAGGGAGGAAATCAAGGGAGATATATGCCCCCCTTGTTCCTTCTTGCTTAGTCTGAGAGTAGAAACAAGGAGATATCCATGCATCAATTTCAAGGGAAATGTGTTGTGAAGTTTATTTGAAGGAACATAGCTCAACACAACACATTGGGTAAGAACAAGAGCAAAACCAAGATTTCAATGCAATAAATGGCATTGAAATCAGAGTTTGATAGCTCAAGAAAAGGACTCTAGAGTGAAAGAGCACACTTTTGCACCTAGTTAGGAAGATATGATTTCTCACTCACTTACTTTATGTAAAAGGGAGTTGTCACTTATCACTTAACTAATTCTTTTTTTCTTATTATTTGCAAAGAGAGAAGGAGAATAGGAGAGTGACCATGTCGAGTCGACATCCATACCATCCACCACGACTAGAGATGCTCTGAGTTCAAGTGGCAAAGAGATACTTCGAGGTTGAGGTAGGGTCCTGATTCCATCCTTCTATTGTCTTTCATCATATTTTGCTTTCACGCTTATTGATGTCTGTGCCAAGAGGGGAAGGTGGACAGGGTTCCCAGACGGGGGCGCCCAGGTCCACCTAGGGTGCCAGAGTCTCTCTGGGGCACCCTGGTCTCACAGGGGCACCAGTGTCCCTCTGGGGTGCCCTAGTCTTCTTGGAGTACCCTAGTCCTTAGAGGACATATGCCCTAAGATCAAGCATTCTATTCAGTTTTTGATAGCTTATTTTGGTTTCCAGCGAGGATTCTAATACTCTTTCTTGCTTTCTGATCTGCAAGATGTCCCTGAGATGCGTGAGCACATAGGTAGTCATCTTATGGCACTTTTGCGAGAGCGTGCTACTGCTTTGACTATTGTGGAGAGAGAGCACTTACAAACAGTGGGCCTATGGTGGGTGTTTGAGATGCCCATAATCAGATTCCACTATGTGATGCTTATGGCACTGATGGAGAGATGGGATGTAGATACCTCCACATTCCATTCATCGACTAGCAATATTACCATCACACTAGAGGATGTATTCAGGATCCTTCGACTATCAATCCATGGAGAGATAGTGAGAGTTGATGGACATTGCTCAGAGGAGTATACTCATGAGAGTCAGCTATATTGTTTGGGTCGCACCATGTCACAGGTAGAGTGAGGACATATTCAGCTCCGGTTGCTAGATCAAGGATGTAGAGACATTCCCTTACTACGGAGGATCATGATTGTCACAGTCACACTAGCCATCATACCAAATGGATGAGGCACTCACCTTCATGGGGGTCTCGTTCATACTATCAAAGTGATGGAGATGCATCAGACTTTCTACACATGGGGGTGCAATATGCTTGCACACTTATATCGTGACTTAGGGCAATATGTCCACTACAAGATGCAGAGTCTACTGGTCTGCACAATGTTATAGGTTTGGGCCTTTGAACACATCAAGTGCACATGACCGATGGGTTTTCCTATAGAGGCAGCGTTCACCCATCCGCGTATCTATGCCTACCCACTAGTTAGGTGTTGGAGGCACATCAATCTATTATACTGGAGAGTAGTATTTGATAGATTGTAGCCTAGTGACATCATCTGGAGATTGTATCATGGCTTCATCAGATGGCCTGGTGAGTAGAGGTAGTTAGCTCAGATGTAGAGGGATCAGCTGACGGTCGATCACCTCGATCACATTGTATCTTGGTTCTACTATGACAGGGTGGCATGACAGATCAGACAGGTACAGGATGTTCCTGTAGTTTGTCTGAGCTATGAACGTGCAACTCGGAGTGCAGTTAGAGTCAATACTATCTGACGACTGACTATAGCAAATGTAACATTTAGTGACGACAAGGGTCCTAAGGATGTAGAGCCAGTATCAAGTGTAGATGATGTCAGGTGTACCCAAGCATACTGGACCTGGTGGCACACAGCACGACCTGCACCTATCTTTCCACTCGGGCATCCTATAGGAGATGCCCAACCTTGGACCGGTCACACTAGTGACACAGGGGTGGAGAATGATGTTAGTGACTTCATGGGATACTATGATCTTGAGGAGGGTATGGAGGAGGATGAGGATGAGTCTGAGGAGGTGCCATCATAGTACGTCTTCTGAGTGAGATTGCGACAGAGCTAGCAGGAGGCAGACACTAACGAGGTGACCGAGTCGAGACCGTAGTCCAAGGCTCATGGTCCTACTCCCATAGATGATGTGAGGCCTAGTCAGATAGAGTGAGGGGAGAGTAGCAGGCCTATGCCCATAGCTATAGATCAAACATCATAGCTCATCACACCATCAGCGATCCATGATCCATCCTGGTGAGATGGAGATCTAGGTAAAGTTTGATTTATTGTTTTGGTATAATTTATTATTTATGATTTTTAAATGGGAGTCTAACATCTATCTCATTCTCTATTTTATAGTTGGGACCGACACATGGTGAGACTTTGTGAGTCACATCACAAGAGACGTTTTACCAAAAAATGCCTCAGAGTAGTGGGTGTAGGCAGATCCTTTGCCACAGTCATCCGCTAGGTGGCATGCTAAGTTATTTATGCCTGTCATCAGATACAAGACTACTATAGAGGCTATCCTAGAGCAGTCTACATGAGAGAGAGAGAGAGAAGAGTTTTGACAGAGAGTTGAGCACATCAAGGCTAAGCTCATGGTATAGCGAGAGAAGACAATAGTGGTTCCTACATTGGAGGGAGAGCCAACTGTTAGTGAGTTCTTACTGCGGGAGGTCCAGTAGGTAAGAGATGATAGAGACAGGGTTCAAGCTGAGAGAGACTAGTACCAGAGGATGTACCAGGAGGCACATGAGTAGATGATAGAGATGAGAGGCAAGATCAAGGGGTTACGATCGTGAAGTGTCTCTAGGAGTCATTCATGATTCATAGCCACACATGGTCAGGCTTCTATCACTCGCACACCACGAGGGCCTGAGGGTATAGGTGATCAAGGTTTAGTTATGTGATTCCTAAACTTTAGGCGCTACAACATCCCATTTTGTTTTGAGGGATAGTCGACTCAGATGTATACATGAAACTGATATATATATATATGATGTTTATTTCTTTTGATCTATGTGTAATGGCTTTTGATCTATCACATGTGAATTTTGCAAAATGCAACTAGTGATGATGTCTAAATGCTATAATTAATGCTATTGTGATATACTAACAATTCTAAAAAGAACATGTAGTAACAAGCACAATGATTAATCATTTTACACATAACTTGAACTTCCATGCTCTATTCAGTTAATGCAAAAGTGATCTAAGCAATTACTACTTAAACACGATACAATAATGATCAACTGAACAAAGATATAATGCTAAATGAATTAAGACAAAATGATACTATCTTGTTGAAATTGAAAACTAATCTATGTGTTAAATTAGCTTATGAACATTTAACATCAGATCTCAAGCATAAAACCTTTTGAGGTGCACTGCATTAATAGGTTCTTTAAGCAGTGTACCTTGTTCATTGGCTGATTTATACGCTCTGGATCCAAAGGGTTTAGTGATGATATACAATCCAAGCCAGTTGGGGCTGAACTTACCTTTTTCACCAGGTGGTGTGTTTACATTGCATTGATTTTCATAAAGAACCAAGTCCCCAACATTAAATGAACGTTGTATTCCTTTTTGATAAGCCCTGAGATGTTCAAGAGTCTTAACACATCTTTCATCAAGCTTCTCAAGTTCCTGTAATCTTTTCTCTCATTCTATGTCATCATCTAGGATGTCTCTTAGGGAAATTCACAAAGAAGGAATTTCTAACTCCAAGGGCATTATCGCGTCTGCGCCATAGACAAGATTATATGGTGTGTTACCCATAGTTGTTTCAATACTTGTTCTATAAGCCCATAGTGCATAAAATAATTGCATATGCTAATGTTTTTGATGTTTATTAATAGTTTTCCTTAGAATATGTCTAATAATTTTGTTTGAAGCTTTTGCTTGGCCGTTGGATTGAGGGTAATAAGGTGTAGAGAAGCGATGTTGTATATGATATTTTTCTAGGAACTTTTTCACATCCTTGTTCTTGAGTGGTGTACCATTGTTTGACACTAAGGAGGAAGGTATTCCAAATCAAGAAATTATGTTATCTTGTATGAATCGACAGATTACATCGGCAATCATGGATCGCAAAGGGACCACTTTGACCCATTTTGTAAAATAATTAGTAGCAATAATGATAAACGTATGTCCTTGAGAGGAGGTGGGGGAAATCTTGCTAATTAGATCCAAACCCAGATAGAGAATGGCCATGGTGACACCTAGGCATGAAGCTCATGAGTAGGAGCATAGATGAGGTGTTTATGTTGTTGAAATTGCGGGCATCTCTCGATGTAAGTGAAGGAATCTTGTTCCATATGCTGCTAATAGAACCCCATACGTAACAATTTTTGCACCAATGATTTTCCATCGAAATGTCCTCCACAGGCACCAGAGTGATCTTCTTCTAAAGCTATCGAAATCTCTGCATTAATTAAACATTGGAGTAAAACACCATTATAACTTCATCGATATAAGACGTTCGATAATATAATGTATCACGTTGCTAGTTTGCATAAATGAATTCAAGCATTCTTAGATGTCAAGTCTGGAATGGTTCCATCACGTAAATAATTGAATATATATGAGAACCATTCATCAGTGTATGTATTACCACAGAGTTCTGAATTCGCAACAATAGGGCTTTCAATTACTAGTGTCTTAAGATTATGAACAATGAAGGTAAATTCCTCGGGAGAACCATCAGGGGATATAAGGGAAGCTGTGCTTGCCATTGTATCTGCATGCTGGTTATCTTTCCTAGGAATGGTATCGATCGTATATGATTTGAACTATCTTAAGAGAGATAATGCAAACTCATGATACTGAGATAACTTATCAGGCTTAGTTTGACATGATCTTGTTATCTATTTAACAATTAACTGAGAATCTCCTATATTGTAATATTCTTGATACTAAGAGCCAAAGCTACACGAAGTCCAGCTATGAGAACTTTGTATTCAACTATGTTGTTTGTGCATAAGAAATCTAAACGGTAAGATAAGGGAATTGGCTTACCCACGGGAGGTATTAATATAACACTGGCTCCGGAGCTAGTTCGACATTTTGATCCATCGAAGTATAACTTGCATTTCTCTTTCATAGAGATTGTTAGAATCTGTTCATCAGGAAAAGCATTGACATTTTGTATAGAAAAGGACAAGGGAGCTTTAGCTAGCTAGTCAGCTATCACTTGCCCTTTAATTGCTTTTTGTGAAATAAATTTGAGATCAAATTCTGTTAACAACATAACCCATTTAGCAAGACGACCCAATGAATCTATTCTTGTGAAGAGATGTTTCAAAGGGTCAAATTTCACCATTACATGCACTTCAACATTTAAGAGGTAATGTCTAAGCTTTTGAGTGGCAAACACTAAAGCTAGGAAATGCTTCTCTATAACTATGTATCACACTTCATAATCGAGCAAAGTACGACTATGTAGTAGACAACACATTCTTTGCCTTCAGCATTATGTTGTGCTAACAGAGCTGCTAGGGCATTGTTGGATGCTAAGATGTATAATAGAAATGGTTTATTAGAAATAACAAATTGTAAAATAGGTGGATTAGCTAAGTAATCTTTTAATTCATTGAAAGCTTTTTGACATTTAGAATTCCATTGAAAATGAGAATCTTTCTTCAGTAGTTGTGTAAAGGGGTGAGTCCTATCTACAAGTTGTGAAACAAATCGATGAATGGCCTACATCTTTCCCTGCAAACTACGAAGTTGAGATATGTTCTTTGGTATTGGCATATTAACAATCGCATCTATCTTTTTCATATCAACTTCTATACCTCAATTTGAAATGATAAATCCAAGTAACTTTCCACTATCCATGCTAAAAACACACTTATGGGAATTCAATCACATATTCTATTTTCATATGTGCTTAAATATCTGTCAAATGTAACATGATCCTTACGGTGGATAGATTTTGCTACGATGTCATCAAAATAATCTTCTAGAATATTGTCCATATAGTCATGAAATATAAGAGTCATTGCACATTGGTAAGTAGCTCCTGCATTCTTAAGTCCAAATGACATGAATACCCAACAAAATGTACCCCAAGGTGTTATAAAGGCTATTTTATACTGATCAAGAGGATTTATAAGGATTTGATTATATCCTGAAAATCCATCCATAAAAGATAGCAACTCATGTCTGGCTATGGAATCAATGATCATATCGATATTAGGGAGTGAGAAATCATCTTTCAAAGATGCCAAATTTAAATCTCAAAAATCTATGCACATTCTTATATGACCATCCGGTTTAGCGACGGCAACAATATTTGAGATCCACGGAGAGTAATCAATAGGCCAAATAAAACCAGCTTGTAAGAGTTTTTCTATTTTAGTTTTAACAAGTAAAGCAATCTTAGGATTCATCTTAGGAATCTTTTGTTTGACAAGCTTAACATCTAGTTTCAACACAATATTATGAGTTACAATATGAGGATCTATACCAGGCATGTCTGAATATTTCCAAGTAAACAATTCTGAGAATTCACTGAATAATTTACTCATTTCTTCCTTTTCTTCCACATCCAAACAATCACCAATAGGGATAACTTTTTTAGGATTATCCTTATCCATAACAACATCGATAGTCTTTCTATTAAGAAGAGTGCTATGGTCAGGGGGATTGTAGGATTGTAATTGTTCTTCAATTTCTTCATTAAGCTTTGTAGTAGTTATTGTGCTAGTAGTCTTTCCAAAGTATGCATCATTGTTTAAACAATAAGGTAGGCCACATTTATGGTGAGAATGAGGAATACCATCATAAGCACCTAAGAATTCCATTATCACTTCATCTACCACAAACATATCTAAAGGAAGTGATCATGAAGGACAATTGGTATCAATCATCTCAGGCAATATGAGACTAAGTGTTGATATTGTACTCACATTTAGAGTAGGGATTTTGCAGGCTTTAGATTCCTTAAAAGGATTATATCCAATGCCACTTGAGTAATGTTGCAAAGTGGATTCTATAGGGACTTTGATTCCTTGTTGATTTATGCCACAACCATTACCTACATAGTCACAATTTTTGTAAAGGATTCAAAATCCTCTACCATAGAGAGAGACCATTTCTTTAGAAAAAGGTAGAGCTTCATAAGTCTCATAATCAATAGTATAACTAAGACTGTTATCCTTATTTTTCAACAAAGATATCTTGTGTTTATCATTCAAAGCATGTGATGTGATCGATGCAATATTTGATGTTTTAGGGACAGGGTTTTAAGTTTATACTCTCTTGTGGAGGAAAATGTAAAATCTAGTGAACCCCAATCATCACCACCAAATGCATTCAATTGCTTGGGCTTTTGCATAATGTTTTTAGAGGTAGGAGGAGTTGACAATTCAACTTTCAAATTGTTTAAAATCTTAGGACCAACAACATGCTTATGCACTTCCATTTGCAAACAATTGTTCAATTTAGGATCCAAATGGATAGTATGCAATTTTCCTATAAAGATAAACTTAATTAAATGGTGTAAAGTAGAAGGAACTTCTCCTAACGCATGTATCTAAGGTCTACCCAGAATCATATTGTAAGATAGAGAATAAGGCATGACATGAATCAAGGTAGGCACCATCACAGGTCCAACTTGTATAGGTAAAGTTATAGTGCCCACAGATTGTCGTCCAACATTATCAAATCCACGAATACTTAATGATTCTAGTTTGACAACAAATATATCAACTTTAACTTTATGTAATAAATCAATACCACAAATATTAAGGGCTGACCCATTATTAATCATTACTCTCTTAACCAATGTTTTGTTGATCGTAATAAAGATTACCAAAGGATCATACTGCTTCTGAACCTCAAGAGATGATAACTCATGTTGTTGGAATAAAATGTTTGTTTTTGTTGCATGCATACAATCTAGTAAAGAGGCCACATCATTTGGTTTAATAGAAGGAGGAACAATCACCTTTTGTAAAACTTCTTGTAGCATTCCATGGTAAGTAGGTGAATTTTGTATAAGTTCCCAAAGAGATATCTTTGCAGGAGTAGAGTGAAGTTGCTCTACAAGATCATAGTCTTTACCACCTTTATATGTTAAATGAGGTGCTTGAGGAAGCATAGGTTGAGAAGCTAGTAAAGATATCAGAACATTCGTCTGTTGTGTACTTTATTTGTTATTCTGAGTATTATATGCATGAGAAACCACATTATGATTGGTTTGTTGTAAGTTTTGTTTCACAATTTGTCTTGCACAATCATAAATGTGATCAGGAGATTGAGAAGAGGATTAAAGACCTTTAACAACAAGCACAGGTTTAGAGGATGGTTGAACCACATTCACACATAGAGTAACCACAATTTTTAGTTCTTTAAGCTCTTCTTTAGATTTAGGAACATAAATCGTATTTACAAATCTTTGAAATAGTGATGGCTTTGAGGCCATAGTAGAATGTTCAATTGAGATAAAGTCCTCAAGGGCTTCATCTAACATATTGAAGTCATCATGACTAAACGGCTCATCATAAGAATGAAAATCTTTTAAAAAATAATCCGACATTCTAACATGCTCTATTTAAACCAAGATTTAAATGCACAATGATGGCCTTTGCAAATGAAATACATTTTTGAACAATAAATGGTAATTTCCAACTCTTTTAGTGAAAAGATAAAGAATGTAATCATAATCTAACATATGCAAATTTCACTAAAGAGGTTTTCCAATCTAATTATGCTTTAGAACAACAAATTATTTCAGATTTGAAGTTTAAAAGGATGCAAATTCTTTAAATCTCGGGTTCACCAAAATGTTTAGGTGGAAATTTGAAGGCTTGTTTACTCTAGGTCAAATACCTCAATCCCACCATTAAACATTGGGGAGACAAGGATCGAGCTTGTAGACAAGCTTCTAATCACTTTGCCTCCTTTTTATGCTCACATGGTTATAGAACCTAAGGCCCTAATCAAGATTTTATAAAGTATTGTACTCTCAATCAAGAAAAACCCTAATTATACCTCAAATCAACAATATACAGAAACTGATGAAGTACCTAATAAAACTAATCATAGAAGTGCATAGGAGGGGTTTTAGAGATAGTGTACTTGGGATTTGAGGGCCACCTGGACTAGGGCATCCATCCCAATGTCCTACAAATTCTTGAATAAGAAAACCTTCTGCACAGGGTGTTTGGGATTGTCAAAAGGCTCCCAGATCCTAGATAAAACACCTGGTTGGACTAGGGCGCCCACCCCAATGTCCCACAAGTCTTGGAATCTAAAAATTTGAAAGACTGTCATGACTGTACCTATAGTATCCTTCTTTCTGTAGCTTGTTTTCGCTAAAAACTATGAAACATGATCTGCAAATACGAAAGAAGGAAATTGTTGCGGCTATATAGGAGTTTGCCTCTGTCAAGCCTCGTCTTCGGTATTTCTACCTCAACAATAGCCAAAGGAAAATATTTGCAGAAGTGTGTGCAAACCTAACAATGTGTTATGCATAAAATCAAAGCCTAGATGTCTCAATCAAGGGAAGATCAACAACTTGCTTTGCATCAATAAATACATAAAACTTCACCTCAAGGAGATGAAATAAATGAAGACTTGCATGAACAAGAAGGTGAATCAGCAATGTCCGCAGAGGATCTCCAAGCTTGTTGTTGGAGGCTTCAACCCTTCTCCTGATCATGCAAAGGGTGTACAAACCCTAGGAAGAGCAAGATAGACTCAAGACTTTGATTCCTAACCTTCATCCATTGTCTCCAAGATAGCAATCAAAGAATACTTCGAATAGCTTCAACAAGTCACTAATCTTCAATGACAATTACAACAGAGTTTTGGCATCAAGCTTGCATAAGAATTGTGTGTGATAAAATGATTTGCAAATATCTTTTTATATCAAGCTTTAGGGAATTCAAATTTTGAAGTAACGTCTCGATATTGTGCGAAAACTGAGATTATGAAAATGGAATCTCGGAGCACTCGGCGGGAACTGACACCCCGCCAAAATTCAAAATCTTATGAAATTAGGGAGGACTAGGGCACGGGTGCCCAAGTCCAAGCCCCCAATTTTAGCTCAAATATGCATTTTTGGGGTCCCTAGGGACCCTAATCTCAAATCTCTTTCCGGGTTCTATCAATCAGTTACCTCAAAAAGAGAATAAGATGCTCCTAGACTAAGTCAATCAGGTTTTAGGAAGGCTGAAAAAGAAAAGGTTGAGAGACCACCAAGAGTGAGGACCTAAACTGAGGGAAATTGTACCATTCCATATAGGAGAACAATTTCTAACATTACAAGTAGAAAATTTTCAACCATACAAGAAGACATGCCACCATTGCCAATTGAAAAGGAACATGACACATCTAATCAAGATAAGAGAGATGAAACTGGAAACACAAGGGGAACGAATTCAAAACCTCTGCTCAACAAGGAAATTGAATCTTGAAGTTGGAGGCACTCCATCATTCACAAGTCAAGTTGAAGAAACACCACTATTCTCTTTTCAAATTGGAGGCACTCCATCTTTCACAGGTGAAGTTGAAGGTACATATTCATTCTCTTCTCAAGTTGGAGGCACGCCATCATTCACATGTCAAGTTGAAGGTACACCATATTCTCCATCTCAACTTCAATCCTTTTCCATCTCCAATTGAAGGTAGGCCATCTATCCCATCTCAAGTAAATATTGAAGAAATTCCTAATGTTGAGTCAACTTTACCAATGAAAATGCCTCCTATAATTTTGCATAGAAAGACTAAGTTTCTAATTGATATCAATGATAATGTTTTGAACCCCATGCAAGATAAGATTCCAAAGCATACTTGTAAAATATATGTCAATAAGATATGTAAATCCTACTTTGAGAACTTAAATGAAACTGGAAGATGTCAACTGTTTGTTGAATTGATGAGAAATCTAAAATTTAGGCCCATTATGAAGATTCTTGGCCTAAGAATATCGGATGACTCAAGTGAAAAATCAATTGTAAAGAATCTAATGAGTGCATATGAGAGTGTGGGTTCCACCTCACGTACCAAGTATAGTAATTCCACACGACGTGTCATTATATTGACAATAGTAAGCCAACAAACAAAGAAAGCTCGCCTCATTAGAAAGACAAGTCAAGCATTGAAAATAAGTAGAAAAACTCTAATGCTAAGGATAGTAGTGCCACACGACGTGTCATTATATCGACAATAGTAAGCCAACAAACAAAGAAATCTCACCTCATTAGAAATACAAGTCAAGCATTGAAAATAAGTAGAAAAACTCTAATGAGAGCCATTGGAAGACATGAAAGAGTTGAGGACCCAAACACTAATAAATTGTGGACATTCTCTAAGAGACTCCCATAGAAAGAAAAATTTGCCATTGAATCCTTGAGATCCCTCATCGAAGAATTTTGGAAAAATGAAACAAGGGTATCTCCTAATCCAAGAGATGTTGTAAGAAGGAGAATTGGTTGTTGAAACTGTGAGCCACATCCAAAGCATTTTTTGGATGTGACTCAAACATAATTTTTCAAAAAATTTCAAGAGATGTATCCTTAAGTCAAAATTAGTTAAAGGTATTTTGAAATGGTAAAGCCTTTTTATGTCAAAATAAATCACACACGCATAACTTGTTGTTGTAGAGTACATATTGAGTTTTCTAATCATTATGATGTTTATAGATATATATGTGTAGATTTGCATACTAACAATGTTTTGCAGGAGTGTAATATAAAGTGTCCACCTAGATTTTCAAGAGATTTCATAGAGAGCATCTTATGCTAGAGAGTGGATGGTCAATTATTCCACAATAGCTTATGCTTGGATGGCATGTGTGATCATTGTGGTGGGTTACAACATTTGCCAATTTGTCAACATATGGAGAACACACATGCAATTGAAAATGAGCTAGTAAGTTTTGGAAAATACAAGATAATGGTATATAATCTAAAAGATGGTAAAGAAGCAAAATAGTGTGAATTTGTCATTCAAAAGATTCCAGTGTATCAATTTATCTCTATTTTTTGAGATAGTATAGTTTATGAGTATGCAAGGCATACCCATACAGCTCGATAGTTGGACTTGAAATTCAAGTTATGCAAGGACACATTTCCACTCGGTACCATCATTTCAGTTATTGACTTTGCAGAGAACTACACAATACAACTATAGAATGAGGTGCAATCGTAGTATAACAACTCTATGTAGGTTGCTATATTTGTGCAAATAGCATTCATTCATGTAGAAGATAGTACAGAGGATGATAAGAAGATTTTGAAGGAATATCATTTTTATATCAGTGATGATCGTACACATTATATAGAGTTCATGTAAGGTTACTTTCAGATGTTCCACCATGATTTAGCTAGCAGGAGTATGTCATTTTGGCAACATATCATATTGTCAGATAATTATGTATCACAATTCATGAGCTCGCGGATGTTCTATTGGTTGAGAAGGATGCATAAGATGAATGGTGTTCAACATATGTGGAATTTTTGTGAGGCCGGACATGGAAAAGGGGAGCATGATGGTGCAGTAGCATGTATCAAAAGAGCATTAACACGAGAAGAGTTGAAGTACAAAGACAATGCAAAGTTGACAAATATGAGATCTATTATCGAATGGTGTTATGCTACAATGGGTCCAGGTAATGAACGTAAGTCTACAGTTCATAGATATTTTTGGTTGGTTGATGATACTAACATTGTAAAATATGAGGACTGTAGTACATTAATAGGATTGAGTGAGATATATGTTAGAAAGATGGTTGTCATTGCACCAAAAGATCAACTTGTTAATGCCCAATACAATAGCTACAGTTAATGAATCCACAGGAGGTGGTTAAGCCTTGTCACGAACCCAAGCGTTGTGCTACATAGTACAAGGAGACCAAGGGCGCACACCTTGCAACACTACACTCTTTTAGAAGCTCTAATGCAGGTTCATGGAGTATTCATACATGGAAAATGGTATGCTTTTATTCTTCATGTACAAATGAATCTTGGTATGATTGTGAGTCAAAGGAGTGGGTTGATGATTGGTGTACAAGAAGCTTGAGCCTGATTGACATGTATCAACTACCAATAGCACTACAACTAACAAAGATTGAATCATAGGTTGACTTTGACCATGTCTCAAATCTTGTTCAACTAGGTATTATCAACATTCAAATTTAATAAAATTCAATATTTGGTGCAGTCATGGTAGGAAGTTTTAAACAATGAACTGACCAAACCATGCAGCTAGAGTAAATACAATAGAAACAACACAATCATAGAATGCAATGGAAGATTCAAATTCTCAATATATCAAAGAATTACAATGCTCATATGCCAGCTACATGCGGGCTACAATCAAAGGGCTCACTGGCCTTCTTTCTAGTTATAACATATCTGCAAGGTTTGGCAATGAAGTGCCTTGTGGAAAGAATTCCACTATCTATCTTATGAAATCAACTAACTAACTTCCTAATGCATCTAAGAGATCTATATATATCATCTTCAAGCTCATAAAATCCTCTGCATCAGCCACAAGAGGTTACAATCTCCAATGAATGATGTAGTGCGTAGAAACATGTAGGTCAACCTACAACTTGTGGTGTTGCTCTGCAAATAAATGAAATTTGGTACGAACATCAAGGAAGGTCTATCTAGTCCTTATGTGTCATGTATGATGTTCCATTTGGCTCCACAAGTCATAGAACTACTCTGCAAACCTTCTCCTCTAAACTATCTACCTGAATGCTCTACTTTGTGAAAGCTAATGATCTTCTGATAGTGATAACTCTCAACAAACAAATCCAAATCACTTGAAATCTTGATATGATGTAGTTGACATGGAATATAAACTAAATCCTACTCCACGAGCTCTGATATGAAAATGCGGTAAAATGTGGTACAAAATGATGAACTATAAATCACTGAACTACAACTGAAAATGAAAGAAAAGAAAGAATGCAAATATTTTTGGTTGATGCAAGATGCTCTACAACCTGGAATGTTCCTACATCATACACCTAGGGTTGTTGATAAACTGAGTCCCTCACTTTGCCGAGGCTAGAGGAAAACCAAGGTGGTCTACATCAGCCTGAGATATCCATTATGAATCTTCTTCTTGTCTTCCTTTCCACTTTACCCAATACTCTTTATATTGCTTCTCTCTAGTACTGTGTCATACTCTACTATCCAAGATGCTCTCTATCTACTCTACTTGTTGTTGTGGTAACTGATTCTTCAAACCATCTTCAATGTTGTCACTTGATTCTCCTTCATGATATTAATATAGGTCTACAATTTTGAATATAGGTGATATTCCAAATGTCTCTGGTAGCTCCACTTTATATGCATTTCCTGAATCAAATTTCCTAAGAATCTTACATGGTCCAAACTTCTTCATCTTCAATTTGTTGTATGTTCTTGCTGGAAACCTCTCCTTTCTTAGATATACCATTACTTCATCTCCCACTAAATTTTTTATCTCCTCTTCTCATCTGCTCACTCCTTATACTTGCTATTCATTTCCTCCAAATGCTTCTTGATCTTATTATGTAAAGTCTCCATGTATCGTACAAATTCTTTTGCCTTTGTACTTCTCTAATTCTCTATACTAATGTCTCTCAGCTCCACTACTTCTCTAGGTTGCACTCCTGTCGCAATCTCAAATGGTGTCTTCCCTGTACTCTTGTTCACTAAATTATTGTATGTAAACTCTGCTTGTGGTAGAATTAGATCCCAATTTCTTGCATTGTCTCCTACTAAACATCTTAAAAATTTACCCAAACTCCTATTTACCACTTCTATTTGTCCATCAGTCTGTGGGTGAAATGTTGAACTAAACTTTATGTTTGTCTTCATCTTCTTCCACAATGTCCTCCAAAAGTATCCAAATCAATCTTGTATCCCTGTCTAAAACTATACTCTTAGGTAATCTATGCAATCTCACAATATCCTTGAAAAATAGGGCAGCAATATGCTCAACATCATTTGTTTTCTTACAAGGAATGAAATGTGACATCTTTGAAAATTTGTCCACCAAATATAGAATCATATCCCATTTGTGTTCTTGGCAAACCTAATATGAAATCTATGCTTATATCTTTCCAAGGTCTCTCTGGTACTATCAAAGATTTGTACAAACTAGTATTCTGACTACTCCCTTTTGCAACTTGACAAACTCTACAACTTTGAACAAACTTCCTTACATCCCTATATATCTGAAGCCAAAAGTAATGTTCACTTATCAAAGCTATTGTCTTGTTAATTCCAAAATGTCATGCCAATCCACCACTATGTTTCTCCTTGATCAAATTATCTCTCATTGAACTCCTATGTATACACAATTGATTTCCTTTGAACAACATATCCTCCTAAATGAAATAATCTAACCACTTACTTCTATCTATGACAACAGGTTCCTTACATGCTTTCCATGGTTCTACAAAATCAAGATCCTCTTCATACATATGGTTTAGTTCCTCAAAACCTAATACTTCTACTCTCATCTTTGTCAGAAAATTCCTTCTTCTACTCAATGCATCTACAACTTTGTTTAACTTTTCACTCTGGTGCTTCAATACAAATGTGTAACTCTGCATAAACTCTACCCATCTCATATGTCTCTGATTCAACTTTTCTTGACTATTCAAATACTGCAAAGCTTGATGATCAGTGTACAACACAAATTCCTTAGGCAACAAGTAATGTCTCCACTTCTTCAAAGCTTGAATTATGGCATAGAACTCCTGATCATAAACTGAATATCTTCTCCTTGTATCATTTAACTTCTCACTAAAATATGCTACTAGTCTCCCTTCTTGACTTAACATTTCTCCTATTGCATTTCCACCAGCATCACAATCTACTTGGAATGCTTTGTCAAAATCTAGTATTGCTAACATTGGTTGCTATGTCACTTTGTGCTTCAATAATTCAAAACTCTTAATTTCTCTTGATGTCCACTTAAAATCATTTTTTTCACCTCTCATTGTCTCTATCATTGGTGTGCATACAATACGAAAATTTCTAATGAACTTCTAGTAGAAACTTGTTAATCCATGAAATGATCTTACCTCTCCAATGTTCATCGACATTGGCCACTCAAAAATTGCTCTAACCTTCTCAGGGTCCATTTTCAATCCTTCCACATAAACAACAAATCCCAAATATACCTTCATGAAACTAGATTTCTTGATGTTTATCAATAATTTCTCTTCTCTCAACCTCTGCAATACTTGTCTAATATGCCACAAATGTTCCTCTTTTGTCTTACTGAAAATCAAAATATCATCCAAGCATTCAATAACAAACTTACCCAAGAATTTCTTCAAAACCTCATTCATCAATCTCATGAAAGTATTCAATGCATTATTCAATCCAAAAGGCATCACTAACTACTCATACAATCCCTCATTTGTCTTGAATGTAGTCTTTCACTCATCTCCTTCTCTGATCCTGATATGATGGTATCCACTCTTCAAGTCTATCTTTGTGAAATATTTTGCTCCACTCAAATAGTCCATGATGTCATCCATCCTTGGCAATGGAAATCTACACTTAACAATGATCTTGTTGATTGCTCTAGAGTCTGTACACATCCTCCATCTTTCTTCGATGCTAGTATTACAGGTATCACACATGGGCTTAAACATTCTCTAATCAATCTGTAGACACCTAAAAATGTCTCGACCACCAAACTGATTCCCGACATCCCTAAACTTACCAATTCCCTTTCCAACTAATTAATTAATTTTTAATTTAATTAATCACCCCTTTCATTTTCTAAATCCACACCATTTTATCCCCAAAATTGAATTAATTTTATTAATTCAATAGTCCAAACCTTAGCCAAGTGATTTAATAAATATGCAAAATTTATTAAATCAATTCCCCATTTTCCCTAAATCCAATTAATTAGTTAAAACCATGTTAACTAATTAATCCAGCCTACTAATTAGCCTATCCCTACCCTAGACAATTAAATAGCTATTATTTAATTGCCTACTCTAGCCTATCCCATCCTAGCCTTAGGATTAATTAATTAAATCACTAATTAATTAATCTTATCCCCCCTCTAATCCCTCTACTAATTTATTCCAGCCACATTAATTAGGTTAATCACCCTAATTAAGAAAGTCAAATCCTCATTAGCACTTCTCTCCACACCTCCCAAATTTAAAATTCAAATAAATCACACATCACATTTACTCCTCTTACACATCCCTTACACATGTCATATCCACTCTTCCCCAAATGAAATTTTAATTCATTTTACCCTTCCCCATGTGAATTTTTAATTCACAAATAATCCATCTCACCCAACCTCATTTATTCATCCCTTTCCCAAAAATAAATAAAAGATTTACTTTTATTCCTAGCCCTCCATCTTCCAAGATCAAATCTAGGCCCTCCATCTCACTTTCATCCTCCACCATTGATCTCTCCAATCAATCTCCACCCTTGGATCAAAATATTCTCCAAAAGTCTATAAATACAACCTCTCACAAGTCATTTTCATCATCCATTTTCATGCAAAGTTACCATGCCAAAATCACCTTTGAGTTAATAGTGAGTTGCACAATTGAAGAGCATTTCACATTTTGATCAATAGTCTAGGGATCATCTTAGTCTTAGGAGCTTCCTTTGGGTGCAAAGGTTCCTTCTTTCCCTTGATGGGATTAGGTTGTGTATGTGAGGTATAATCTCTTGTTTTATTGCATTTGATTTGGTATTTTCTCTTATTTTGCATTATCTAATCTACATTGGCACGCCCGGTGGGACCCACAAGGTCCAATCTAATCCTTGTTTGTGAGTTGTTGTGTTAGTATTCGGCCTTTTGCAGGATCAGCGCTATTCGACTGTCACAGCGACGCCATCACTGCCGTATTTCAGCGCTATTTCTCTTTTAGCGCTATTTCTGTGCGATTTCATTTTATGTGCTAACTGTACTCACATCTATTTTTTTTGCTTTTTCGACTGTTTCCTGTGTTTTTTGTTCTCTGTTTTGCTGGAAAACAAGGAATTACAGGGGGAGGTTATGGCAAATTTTTGACAGAATCGGCCAAACAGCATCAGTTCTGTGTTTTGACGCCTTCCTTCAGATTAGCGCCATCTGTATCTACCTGAGGATTCAGAAACACCACACAGTGGCGCCTTCATTAGTTTTGATTATCGCTATCCTCTATTTTAGAGCATAACTTAGGATGGATTAGCACTATCGTCTGTAACAACGCTTTTAATTTAATTAGCACTATCTTAGGTTGTAATTAGTGCCTTAAATTATTTTAACGCCATTTTACATAAGTCAGGTTGTTCTGCCCGTAGTGGTGCCTGTGTATGTCAGTTTTAGCGCTATTTCGCATTTCTATTTTTTGCAGGTACTGCGGATACTAACGAAATCTTTTTGTAGGATGGTTTGTTAATTAGTTAGCAAACATTTCAATTTGGGAACTAAAACGAACCTTTGTTTGCTTTGTTAGGTCTTAGACAAACATTTCCATTTGGTGTTCTAAAATCAATCCAAACAACTCCTTGATTGAAGTGTGTGATCATAACATTTGCTTTTGGTGCTCTAAAATATACTTCTTTTTTTTTTGTGTGTGTCAACAAACAAACAATCAAAACACTTCAATTTGGGCTATAAAAAGAACAACAAATTGCATACTTCATTGGGTAAAAAGAACAACAAACTTACATTTCCACGCATCTAATCAAGACAATCTATAAAATCGTGTGAAGTGTCTTTGTGATTGTGTCAAGTAGAGTGAGAAAGTGTATGCTCTTCCCTCGCACCTTTTTGGTGATCTTGGGAATCAAAAACTTCTCACAACACTTTGCATTAATCACCCCCCATCTAATCCAAAGATCTAAAATTGAACCATGTTGAGTGTGATATAATCATAGGGAACACGTATGCTCTCCCCTCGCATCTTTGTATGAACTTGGGGATCAAAAGTGTTTTCATGATTGTATTGCTTTTGTAATCCTTAGAGGGCCTGCCACCCCACTTCGAAAGGTGGGAACGACCCAAGCGGCAACGAGCTAAAGCTAAGCTCTTCCAAGCCGCTATATAAAATAAGGCATTTGGGACGAAAGTCTCAAGCGACAGGTGTTGTTTTGTTATACCGACAGCCAACCTCCCCATAAACCCTCCAAGGCGCAACCCTTGGAGGCTGGGAGACTCCATAACAGAGAGTAGCGTTGCCGCACGTATAACCACCTGAACGGATGCCCTTACTAAGAGCCATTGTTGTAGTAAGCCAAAATCCTTCTATTTGTTGATGCAGAGGGCAAAACCCTTGAAGCGGCCCCGATTCATGCGGTTCTTAGCCGAGGTGGTAGGGACAATCTAAAGGTTTGGAGAGGGTCAAGCCTTATAAGAAACCCAGATCTTGGTATGCGTGAGAAGTGTGTGCAAATGTAAGGAGGAGCCGGTGCTACCAAGATCCTGGAGCTACCCGCTTTGAATAGGTGCAGATAGGGGATTCAACAAATACTGTCCCATTCTCGCCATAGGTTGTAAAAATGTGCTTGTTCTAAACAAAGTCATATCATTTCACAAACAAAAATCATTGCTTGTTTTGCGTTCAAATGTGTGCATTGATTTTTCACAAACAACTTGCCAAGAGATAGAACACATCAGTTGTCACAGTCTAAACAATCAAATCCAAAAATTTGCCATCAAAAATCTGTCAAACCCTGTTTCAGCGCCATCTCTGTCTTATTGTAGCGCCTTTTCACCCGTCGATTGGTGCTATTTTGAGATTAACTTGCTTGAGATAGAACAAATCAGTTGGTCACATCCGAAACAGACAAATCCAAAATCTACCTTCAGAAATCCAAAAATTTGCCATCAGAAATCTGTCAAACCCTGTTTCAGCGCCATCTCTGTCTTATTGTAGTGCCTTTTCACCTGTGGTTGGCGCTATTTTGAGATTGACTTGCCTAAGACAGAACAAATCAGTTGGTCACATCTGAAACAGACAAATCCAAAATCTACCTTCAGAAATCCAAAAATTTGCCATCAGAAATCTGTCAAACCCTGTTTCAGCGCCATCTCTATCTTATTGTAGCACCTTTTCACCCGTGGATTGGTGCTATTTTGAGATTGACTTGCCTGAGACAGAACAAATCAGTTGGTCACATCCGAAACAGACAAATAAAAAATCTACCTTCAGAAATCCAAAAATTTGCCATCAGAAATCTGTCAAACCCTGTTTCAGTGCCATCTCTGTCTTATTGTAGCGCCTTTTCACCTGTGGATTGGCGCTATTTTGAGATTGACTTGCCTGAGACAGAACAAATCAGTTGGTCACATCCGAAACAGACAAATCCAAAATCTACCTTCAGAAATCCAAAAATTTGCCATCAGAAATCTGTCAAACCCTGTTTCAGTGCCATCTCTGTCTTATTGTAGCGCCTTTTCTCCAGTGGATTGGCACTATTTTGAGATTGACTTGCCTGAGACAGAACAAACCAGTTGGTCACATCCTAAACATACAAATCCAAAAATCCACCTTTAGAAGTCCCAGAATTTTGCCATCAGAAATCTGTGTAACTTGTTTTAGTGCTATATCTGTCTGATTGTAGCACCTTTTCACCAGTGGATTGGCGCTATTCTTAAATTGATTTGCCTGAAGCAAAGACCCATTTTTGTTGTGATCTACACCTATTGTTCTGCCATAATCCATACCCATCTCATAGAAATCCGTCAACCGTCCAACCATTTTCTTCCAAAGTTTTCCAAATTACACATTCTCTTTGACCTTAGAGGATCACTCACCACCCTTGTTGGACCCCTTTGATACATCATAATCAGCCCAAATACATATCTATCCATCCCCATTCATTCCTTTTGCACATCTCCTTGGACCAATATAAAATCATTTCAAAAATTCACATCCAAATCAAAACCTCATCAAATCACCAATCAAATCTTGTCACCCTTTTGAGCCAAAGTTAGATCTAGATCCTATCATTAACATCACGTTTTCCTTGAAAAGTCATTAGTCTACATTTCAAGAAAAAACAAATCACCTCTCTTTGTGTAAGGTCATTAGTCTACCCCAAACAAAGAAAATCATCATCCTTTTGTGTGCCAAATCAAAATCTAGATCCTATCCAAAAGCTCACTTCGAGAAACATAAACAATATCATCCTCACCATCCTAAATCAATCAAAAAATCAAAAACATCAAATCCCTTTCTTATCATCCATCTTTGGTCCAAAATTTGTGCAAAAATATCAATATCACCCATTCATATCACCCTTAGGATAAAACCTTGAAAAACATATCGATCTTCATCATACCATATCCATCTTTGGGTCCAACACAATCAATTCGATTCTCTAAGGTCTCCACCTCATCCCACATCTAGAAATCAAATCCATACGTGTATGCCCACCACAAGATCACAACACAAAAGAAATCAAGTTTGGCATGCCTAACACTGACAGTACCAACATACCCATTTATCAAACATACAATCCACCTACATATTCCTTCATCCCCCCATTTGGCGCCAACGACCCTTTTCACTTCTTACCACAAGCACCAACACCACCCCCACCACCACCACAAAATGTCCCCATCATACCCCAAGATGACCTAGATGTCTTGACTTTCACGCAAGATGCCGATAATATGGACCTACTTGATAAAGTCCTAAGATCGGATCCAAAGGGATATCTTGACCATCTTCTCAAGCTTGGTGCTCAACTTCCCCCCGCCACAACATCATCACAACCATCCACTTCTACAGTTGTCCCAACCCCATCAAATACCCAACCCACCATCTCTCAAACGTCAACACCTAACGTATCTACCACATCCACAACCTCAACCACTACCACATCTACTACTTCCACATCCACTGCTAACATCTCCCAACCTGTCATCACCTCCACTACCACGACTACCGTCAACCCTTCTACTTCAAACACAACGGGCATACAAGGCAACATCACACAAGCAAATACCTCCACAAGTGTGCCCCCACCAAACCCTCACACCCTTGCATACCTACGACAACTATTCGCACAACAATCCCACAACACGTCTAACCCATCCAATGTCCACATACCCAACGTCAATCTCACAGGTCAAAACAATCCCAATCCCCAAATACCACCACATGTTCTCCAACAACTATACGCACACCAACAACAACAGACACCAATCAATCCAAACCCCAACCCGCAATACCAACATCTCAATCCAAACGCCAACCCGCAATACAACATCTCAATCCAAACCCCAACCCACAATACCAACATCTCATCCAAACCAATCCCCAACACCAACATCTCATCCAAACCAATCCCCAACACCAACATCTCAATCCAAACCCCAACCCACAACATCAACATCTCATCCAAACCAATCCCCAACACCAACTCCCACCCCACCTCCAATATCTCACCAATCAACAACCCTACACATTTCAACCACAACAACCACAGGATTTCAACACCACGCTGCAAAGCTTAATCCAAAAGGTGGATGACTTACAAACTAAAGGAAAATGCAAATACTATTCTTTTGAGGATATTTGTCCCTACCCATTTGACCGCACCTTGTACATGCCCACTTTCCCTAAAAACTTTGAAACGCCAAAATTTGACAAATACAAGGGAAAGGGCGATCCTAGGGACCACCTTCGGGAATTCTACATTGCTTGCCTTGAAGTCTCTCACAATGACACATATCTTATGAGACTCTTCCCAAGAAGCCTTGGTGGCCAAGCCGCTGAATGGTTTGCCCATCTGCCACCTAGAATCTGCACATTTCCCGAGCTTGCGGAGAAGTTTGTCAACCACTTCTCCTACAACTTTGAACATGAGATGTCTATGACTGACCTTTGTAAGACCAAACAAAAGAACGGCAAAGCTTTCGCTTCTTTCCTACAAAGGTGGAGGGGCCTAGCAAGCAAGCTCCCATGGCCTATTCCTGAAAAACAACTTGTCACCATGTTCGTGGCCAATCTCAATTAGGAATTAGGTTTTCACTTACAGATTCTGTGCGCATCTACCTTTGAAGAGGTTATCGACAAAGGCACCACTATTGAACGAGCCCTCATTGCCAAGGGTTCCATTAAACTTTACGATCCCAAGTCTAACAATAACAACAACCACAAATCCAATCATAACACCCCCAACAACAACAACAATACCAACACGCAGTCTAATGATAAATCACGTTATTGGGGGAAGAACAAGAATAATCTGAATGACGGCATCACCGATGTAAAGGCCGTCCAACACATCCAAAATCACACACCGGCACACACGTATGCAGCAAACACCAATAACCAACGAGGACCAAATAAACCCCGCAAACCTCGTCAAAATTTCACACCATTAGCAAAACCTATTGAGGACATCCTCGATCGATGTCTTAAGCAAGGAGAAATCACACTCCCGCCTGTCAGACCACGCCAAGACAATGACCTCAAGGCAGCATGGTATAATGAAAATGATTATTGCGAATACCACCGCGTGGCAGGTCATAAAACAGTAGACTGCATGCAATTAAAACATTGTATCCAAGACCTAATAGATCAAAATCTTGTTAACCTTGAGCACAGTACACAGCCATCACCAAATGCCAATCTTGGAGCTTACAAGGATCCCTTACCCAACCATAACAAAGCTTCATCATCCAATCAAGCATACAATGTCACTCCACCACCCACACACTACGACTCCATTGTCAGCTGCATCGAACCCTCATCCCACTCTGTCAACACAATCACCATTCGGGCACAAGCACCCGATTGTGCCGTCACAACCCGTCGAGGCCGTGTCTCAATCCGCACTGCCCCTCCCACTGAACCAACACCCCCATCCACATCTGATCCCCTCCCCCCTCGTCCAAACACCCGTCCGTCACCTACCACTCGATACAACCTCCTAGACCATCTAGGAAAGACACCCGCGCAAATCTCCATCCTTGAGCTACTTCGCACATCACCCCGCCACAAGGACATTCTCGACAAGGCCCTTTTGGAAACACAAGTCCCTACAAACTTGGATGTCAATCAATTTCAAGACATGGTCGGCCATATTGCCACACCACACCATATCACGTTTTCTGAAAAAGACCTTCCTGCTTCCGAACACCTACATAATGATGCACTACACATCGAGGTCCGCATTCACAAACACACCATTAAAAGGGTCCTAATAGATGGTGGTTCTGGCCTAAATATATGCACTCTAAAATTGCTAAAACACTTGGGGTACTCAGATGTGGTTGTGGATGCTAGCGAGTGCATAACAATCAAAGGATATGATGACACCGAGAGGCTATCCGAAGGTACCATAAAGCTTCCTATTCAAGTGGGACAGAAAATCCTTGAAACCAAATGTCAGGTTCTGGATCTTGACCTCCCTTATAACATTCTTCTCGGCTGCCCATGGATCCATGCCATGCAAGCCATCCCCTCCACTTTCCATCAATGTCTCAAATTCCCCCACAATGGCACTGAAGTCACTATCTATGCCGATCCTCGTCCTTTCCAATACTATAGTTTTCTGGAAGGACACAACCAAACCTTCTGTCCGTACAATAAAGCCACCAACCAAATCACCCCAACAGCTTCCACTTCATACATCGACCCTGCCAACATCGCCACCACTTCATCCCAAACACCTTCACCACCTGAGGTCAAGATCAAGCTCAGTGACCAAGGCTGCGGGGAATACAACCTTCATGGCACCTTTTGCGTGGGCTTATTACCCACTCCTAAGACATTTGGCACTCCCCACACAGAGGCAGCTGACACAGTCATCATCAAATGCAAACCCTCGCCTGTCTTTGAGAAAAAACACCTTCTGGATCAAGACATACTTGAAGATATTTCATCTTGGCTTTACAAGGATGAGGAAACATAACAAGACATCCCCACCATCCCAGTAAACAGTTACGGCAAAGGTTCTGAGATAGTCAAAAACATGGGTTACAAAGGACAAGGCGGCATTGGCCTTATGAATAGGGCATTGTGGAACCACTGCAAGCAACAAGGAACCCCTATACTCAAGGGTTAGGGTATGGTCAACCACAACGCATCCTTAATACCAGCGAATGTATCTTAGCTGAGTTTGCTCCAGTTTCTCTAGATGTCGACAATATTAACGAAACGGACCTACAAGACTCCTTTAGCGACTTTGCCTATTTCTTCGCCTCCTCCATTTGCACCATCTACTCTGTCACTACTCTCGCCTCATCACCTAATGACCTACCATTAGTATACCCTGACCTCATCGACTGGGACCAACGAGGACCTCCTATTTTGGATATTGCACCTAATGACGAAGCCATTGCTGAAATGATGAGAGTAAGAGACAACTTCCCCTTGGGAGACCACAGAGCTGGATTCATCATGGAACTCAATCTAGCTGCCTATTTTGGGGAGACAACCCCTGCTTCTAGTCGCAAAAATACAAAAACAAAAAATGGATTTGACGGTGAAAACCATTCCACGGCAGTGTCAGATCCTATAAAAGTAAAAATAAAGGACATATCTCCAGGTGAAAACCTCCATGAGGTGCCAGGAGATGGAAGCATGGTCCTCCCTGAAATAGATAAGGTATATCCTGACAGATCACCCATCTTGGTTGAACCAGCACAAGAAATGAATCTAGGGACAGAGGAAGAGCCGAAAATCACATATTGAGCAGAATCTCTCAACTTGTTCGAACAGGAGGACTTCTTGGCATTCTTCACATGCAGAAATCGCAACTTTGCATGGACCTACGCAGATATGCCAGGGCTAGATCCTGCTTTGGTTGTACATCATCTTGCAGTGCGTCCTGATGCTAAACCAGTCAAACAGAAGCTCTGAAAGATGAATCCTCAGGTAGCCCTTCTTGTCAAAGCAGAGCTTAAAAAGTTACTAGATGTGGGGTTCATACGTCCAATTGATTATCCCGAATGGGTCTCGAATCTAGTACCTGTTGCTAAACCAGATGGCAGAATCTGCTGTTGCACTGACTTTAGAGACCTCAACAAGGCCTGCCCGAAAGATGACTTCCCTCTTCCCAACATTGACATGATTGTGGATCTTACCACAGGGCATGAGACGCTATCCCTCATGGATGGCTTTTCAGGATACAATCAAATCAAAATTGCCGAAGAAGATCAGCACAAAACATCCTTTATATGCCCATGGGGGACATACTGTTGGGTAGTAATGCCGTTCGGCCTAAAGAATGTAGGAGCTACTTATCAACGAGCAATGACTGTCATCTTCCATGACCTCTTTCACCACATCATGGAGGACTACGTTGATGACTTACTCAGCAAATCAAAGACCCGAGAAGAACACTTAGACGTGCTAGCCAAGATCTTTGACAGGTTAGAGCAATATAATGTTCGTCTAAATCCAAAAAAATGTGTCTTTGGCGTCACTTCAAGCAAATTATTGGGATACATAGTCTCCAGACGAGGAATCGAGGTGGACCTGGCAAAAGTCAAGGCTATTACTGAAATGCCACCTCCTAAAACCTTGAAACAATTGAGAAGCCTACAAGGTAAACGACAGTCTATTCGCCGATTCATTGCTCAACTTGCTGACAAATGCCAACCATTCCAGCATCTCCTCAGAAAAGATACAGCTTTCACCTAGACTACTCAATGTCAGGATGCCTTCAACCAGCTAAAAGCATATCTAGCTAATCCCCCTATTCTATCTCCACCAAGACAAGGAGAGCCCCTCCTCTTGTATATTTCCGCAACCGACACAGCAATTGGGGCTTTGTTAGCACAACACAATGAATAGGGAAAGGAAAGAGCCATCTACTACATCAACCGCACCTTGATTTCCTATGAGCTTAACTACACACAAATTGAACGAGCATGCCTAGCCCTCGTCTTCACATCACAAAAGTTAAGACATTATATGCTCAATCACAAGACTAAGCTCATTGCTAAGATCGACCCACTCAAATATTTGCTAAATAGAGCAGCTCTCACAGGAAGGATGGCAAAATGGGTCATGATTCTCACCGAATTTGACATAGAATACACAGAGAGGAAGGCAATCAAAGGACAAGTCATAGCAGATCAGCTGGCTGAGGCACCTATTCAGGCAGAGCATCCTACAATAGCAGAATTTCCAAATGAGGCCATCTTGACAATCACACCAGCCACAGATACATGGAAGATGTATTTTGATGGATCCTACACTCACAGAGGCTCGGGGGCAGGCGTCCTATTTGTTACCCCTCAAGGTGACACGATCCCTAAATCATTCAAAATGACATTTCCATGCACCAATAATGTAGCAGAATATGAGGCCCTCATCACAGGTCTCCGAATGGCCATCCAATGGAAAATAGACAAACTAACTGTGTATGGCGACTCTCAACTAGTCATCAAGCAAGTCAATAATGAATATAAAACCAAGGACAATAAGCTTCTTCCCTATAAGAAGATGGTCGATGACTTTAAAGATTATTTCGGTGATATCCACTTTGAGCAGATCCCAAGGTTAAACAACAAAGCGGCAGATGCCATGGCCACCATTGGATCTTTGGTTGACATGAAGCAAAGCAACAAGAAATGCGAATTCCTGATCGAAGAGCTCCCCATTCCAGCATATGACGTTCCCCAATCTGAATTAGTGTGCGGAATCATTGGTCCCTTATCCCCCTGGTATCAGGAAACGTACCTCTATCTTCACGATAACATCCTCCCCAACAACCTATCCCCATCACAGAAAAAATCCTTCATCCGTCGAGCCTCCCATTTCATCCTTGTAGGTGACACCCTCTACAAAAGGAGTCTTGATGGTACGCTTCTACGATGTTTAGACTCTAGGGAAGCCGAGGCAGCTTTGGAAGAGGTACACGCAGGTATTTGTGGGGCACATTCAAGTGGACCAGCTCTTTCTAAGAAGATCCTAAGGACTGGTTATTATTGGCCCACCATGGACAAAGATGCACATCAGTTTATCAGAAAATGCCTCCCATGCTAACAGCACGGCGATCTCATCCACGCACCAGCACAGGAGCTGCAACTAATCACAACACCATGGCCCTTCTCACAGTGGGGACTCGACCTCGTAGGAAAAATATACCCTCCATCTTCCAACGGCCATAAATTCATAATAACTGCTACCGAATACTTCACAAAGTGGGTGGAAGTAATACCACTCACCTTCACCACAGGCATCCAAATCTCCAAGTTCATTCTCCACTACATCATCTGCCGCTACGGTATCCCCCATTCCATTGTCACTGATAATGGGAAGCCACTTAGAAACCAATAAGTTCGCACTTTGTGTGAAAAGTTTGACATCAAACATCGCTTCTCCACGCCATATTACCCCCAAGGAAATGGTCAAGCAGAGGCTTCTAACAAAACCATCCTCCGCATCTTAAAGAAGACAGTCAATGAAGTTGGCCATGACTGGCACCTCCAACTTAACCCTGCCCTATGGGCTTACCGCACTAGCATCTGCACTCCTACTGGAGCCACTCCATACTCACTAGTATTCAGATCAGAAGCCATTTTACCTATAGAGGTCGAGCTCCCGTCCCTCCGAGTATCATTGCAAAATATTATCTCTGATGAAGACTATCGCGTCACAAGGTTGCATCAACTTGAATTGTTGGATGAGAAATGCCTGAATGCATTAAATCACTTACAGGCATACCAAAACTGCCTCAGAAGAAGCTACAACAAAAAGATCAGAACCAGAAAGTTTGAGGTAGGTGACCTGGTCCTAATGGAAAATCAAAAGAACCTGCAAGAGTGTCCAAAGCAAGGAAAATTTGAACCTAATTGGATAGGACCTTATGTCATCATCGCTGACTATGGGTCAGGAGCTTATCAGCTAGCAACACCTGAGGGGCAGCCTCTAGATGAGCCAATGAACATCTTGCATCTCAAGCAATTCTATGCATAACCCATCTAATACCACAAGTCAAAAAATCAAAAAATGCAAAAACTAAAAACACCAAAAAAATCAAAAAATCAAGAAAAAATCAGAGTGCAATAAAAACTTCCAATGGTGAAAATCACTTCGGTGACACCTTGGATAAGTACCATGGTGAAAACCTATTTCAGGTGCCATGCGTAATGGCTGGTTCTACCATCTAATAAGTCTTCTTTCCAGCATAACACTCCATACCCACACATCCCATGGCTTGAAATTTTGAAACATCAAGTTTATTCGCCCATCCCGCACTACCTCACCCACCCACAACCCCACCCAGGGAACAAGGATCCTTGTAAACTCTCCTTTGTACAGTTCATAAAATCAGAAAATCCAAAAACATCATAAAATCAAAAAATCCAAAAACAGCAGAAAATTAGAAAATCCAAAAATAATCACCCCATGTATCAATCTCACATCCCACCATAATCATCTAAACACGCCCCAACCCTCATCATATCGCATCGCCAACCATTCCCACATCATCAAGTATTTCCAGAACTACATATTCATTTCACCCGCATCTTAAAAGTACCTTGATCCCGTGGACACAGGGTATGTAGGCAGTCTGGAATACGAAGGATGTTTCTAGTACTCAGGTATCTAAGATGCACCCATCCCACCCATTAGGATGGTTCCCACTCACTGAGCTTTCTAGATCTACGACACGTTATGCATGCTACACATACCATTGAAACATGGTCCCTCACACAAAAATCATCAAGCAATATACCAACTATAATCTTCCATTTGGCCCGACTGTTCTTTTGCCCATCTTCCACAAACTCTCCAATCAAAAAAACAGATCTGTGTCCTAGGATACGTCTTTCCTACAATGGACAAAAATCTATCATTCTATCATCACGTCTCTTGGCAAGAGCACACAAAGGCTATTTGTATCTTTCGTTGGTCCTTTTGCTTATTGATTTTTATCTTTTTGTCTCACTCCAAGTAATCTCCAAAGCTACCTTGATCTCATTATATCATGGTACGTAGCGGATAGCCCTTGGAGTAGACATAGTCATTGTTTCAGTATGCTGTGCTTGTGGGTTGGTTTCATTACTCCAAGAATAGTATTCATATCTTGAAGTTCAGGTCGGTTCTAGCATAATGAGTCCTATTTTGCATATACAGGCATCAACACCTTATATGCATTATTTACACTCACTGCTATGAGTCCCCTTCCTCTACTAGACAAGATTATACTACATTGGGCATGCATGAAACCAACCTATTGTTTGTGGGTCTAGTCCATGCAATTGTCGGATATACATCATCACCTAGGTCATTTCATACCTTCGTGAATTGTATCCTACATTGCTACATTAAACTAAGAAATGCTCTTAATTAATTTTGTGCAACTACTGATACTAGCTCAACATCATCATCCTAATTACTCAGTCACCTATCCCATATCGGCCTAGATTTGATCGACACTTTCCAACCCCCCCACCAATCTAACTCCCGCACTAACCCAATCATCCCAACCTATCTCCACTTAACACATCTTGAACCAAACCAAACCCCCCCCCTCAATGACGTGGTATCTTATGACCTAACCATCCTCCAATCCCCCCACCGCCATCCCCTAGATGCTCTCACCCCTATCATCCACAACACCTAACACGTTCTCCCACAGTCTCACCATTCAGGGTCAACACAAGGAACATCATGTGTATCAGGATTAGGCTACCTCACCTATCACCTAGTTTGCATACCACCTATCACCGATACTGCATTTAGTACATATCATTTAACTACATCTCACCACCGTTTGCATCTCATGATAGGTTCATTTTAATTCATTTGCATCTCATGTTAGGTTCATTTGAATTCATTTACATCACATTTTAGGTTCATTTTAATCCATTTGCATCTCATGTTAGGTTCATTTTAATCCGTTTGCATCTCATTTTAGGTTCATTTTATCCATTTGCATCTCATGTTAAGTTCATTTTAAGTCATTTGCATCTCATGTTAGGTTCATTTGAATTCATTTGCATCTCATGTTAGGTTCATTTTAATCCGTTTGCATCTCATTTTAGGTTCATTTTAATCCGTTTGCATCTCATTTTAGGTTCATTTTAATCCATTTGCATCTCATGTTAAGTTTAATTTAATCCATTTGCATCACATTTCAGGTTCATTTTAATCCATTTCCATCTCATGTTAGGTTCATTTTAATCTGTTTGCATCACATATTAGGTTCATTTTAAATCCATTTAAGTTTGCATAAAACACAAGTAGATTCATTTCAGTTGCATATCATTACACATCATATCATAGGTACATATTAAAAATAGCATCATCACATTGCATTCCATACATATCAACATCTCATAAACATTTAAATTGCATTACAACATCACCAACATCACCATTGAAACAACTAGTGGCATATAACATAATCCCATACATTTGCATCCATAATAAATGTTTGTTAATCCGCATATTTAGTTACATCATATAGTCCATAAAATCACAACACCATGCATATATCACAAAAACATAATTGCATCCACCAAATCACACACATCATTTGAAAAAACATCATACATTCACAACATATAAAATATAACATGTGCATCCATCATATAAGCATCATCACAATAGAATATCATAAGCCATCAGAAGTCTCGCATCATATATAATCACTGCAAAAAATGTACATCACTCACATCATTAAAAAATAAAGTGTCCTGATACAATGCCTCTAAGGGCTATCATGGTATAACTATCACATCGAGGATCCTCTCTCTGAGGGGGTAGGAGATGATGACCCTGGTCGAGCCTGTGATCCTAATGGTGGCTGTGGCTGTGGTGCTATTGGTACCTGAGGATCCTGCTGGGGCACATATGTGGGAGGGGGCATCGTCTGCTAAACTGACTGAATAGATCTAGATCGATGTGATCTCGACGCCGCCGATCTATTGACCTGGCTGTAACTCGGTGCTCGCTGTGCTGCAGGTACGGCTGCATAGTATAACCCCTGATAATACTCCATCCGTGCTCTCACCTCTACTAGCTCCCCTCGTACCTGAGCCACCTGTCCCTGTACCTGAGCTACCTGTCCCTGTGCCTGGCTCAACTGACCCTGTATCTGATGCGCATGCGTCTGAGCCTGAGCTAGCTGAGTCTGCATCCCTACCAAAATCAGGGCAAGGCCCCCACCCATAGCCTGTGCACTGCTCAACACAGTCTCTACCTGCTATGCTCTCACGAGCGCTACATCCCGCTCTATCCTCAAATCCTCCATATCCTCTTTGGCCTAAGCCAGCTGAGCCTCTGCAACTGCCAACCGCCCATCTACTCCCTGCAGCTATCCCAACTCAGCCTCTCGGCACCCCAACGCCTCCTCTAAACTGGCCACCTGAGCACGTAGTGTCTCTATCTCCTCCATCTCCTCCCATGACCATCACCGAGGCATCAGCCTCTCAACCTCTGCCTCCATCCCTGCCCCTGAGCTCCCTGCCTCAGCATCATGTTTACCGACCTGCAGCTACTCCACCCGTAATGGGGATAGATCACCCTGCTCTGTCCTCGGCTGTCCACCACGCCGTCGCGGTGCTCTACCCTACTGACTGCTCCTAGCCTGGACCTACTGCGCTGGAACCTGCTGTGCTGGAACCTCCAGCCCCACTAGCCCCTGTCCCTCTCCTGCTGCTGCCACCTCATCCACAAGCTGACCATCTCGAGCAATCACCCTCTCCGACCCATCATCCATCACCTCTACAATGAAATCTGCAATGACCTCATCCCCACCCCCATCTGGATCATCTCCATCTCTATCTCCCTCATCCTCTGATAACGCCACTGTCAGATTTGTCAATCGAGTGGGCTGATGCGTCTGCCACCATACATCATAAGCAGGCGTAGTACCTGCATCCACCACGGTGCTCCTCCAATCCCACTGAACTGGCCGAAGTGCTGCCCAGTCATTCAGCGCAACCTATGGCTATAATGATATGGGCCAGTAGGCTGTATCCCACGGTGTCCGCGCATATATAGCCATCTGCTAAGGCACATCCTGTACCCGTCCAAACTGCCGCATCACCCGTGAAGGTAGGTACATCTCTATAGTCCGATCTGCATGACCCATAAGAAATCTCTACTGAAATGTGTACGGGAGATGGATCACATCATCCGGCCACTCCTCACAATCAATATATGGACGGTATACCACACTAATCACGTCATCCAGTATCCTCCGCCAATGGCGGACCTGTCCAGTACAGGTATACAGTGCATCCTGATACAAAAACACAAATGCCTCAAACGGGCGCTGATAATAACCGCATGTCGGCCGAGTCACAGGGATATGCTCTCAAAGCCATACATGTAGTAGCGTAACCCCAGCAGATAAAGCCCTGTCGTGAAGATAGGCAACCGTGTGCATCTCATGCAGCAGCTGTGCTAGCATCACCGGCCCCCATGCATAGACAGTCTCATGCCTCACCATCCCCTCTATCATCCCACCCCAGCCCACAGGAAAACCCCTGCCTCACCTATCTGATAGCACCACACCTCCAATCAGCGCACACAAATATAAGGCAAAGGGATCTGCACCCGCTGCCAGCATCCTGTCATAATCCATCTCCCTCCAGTCTACCGAAAGCACCACGTGCTCTGCTCCGAACACTTTGATCAATGCAGTCCACCCCCTCCTCGTGTCATACCTCACACGTCGACCATGAATCGACAGCTTGAGGATGCGATAAACATCCTCAAGTGTGATGGTCATCTCTCCTGTCGGCAGCAGAAAGCTAGAAGTCTCGCTGCGATATCGCTCCACTGCAGCCGTCATCAAAGCTCTATGAGCTCGCAGCACTGGCATCGCTGCCACCGTCCAAAGCCCTAGTCTCGCAAGTCAAGGTCACCATGTCTCATCAAATAGCGGCATCATGGATCGCACTCGTCACTCTCACGACTGCAGTATAAACCGCCACGTATCCTGCATCCACCACTTCTTCATTAGATACAAAATTACTTTCCCCCCACACCTTTTTCTTCTAAATGTCTCAAAGGCCCAAATCATGTGGCCCCACACGGACAATCCTTAAGTGCTATTTAAAAATAGCGCTACTTTCCCCTACCTATAGTGCCAATACAGACAATGGCACCACTGCACTCCCCGTATCACGCCAATCTAGACATTGGCGCTACTGCGTGCCCTATATCGCGCCAATCCAGACGATGGCGCAGTACCCCATTTTTGCGTCAATTAAACTTTTAGCACTAAAACTAATAATAGCGCTATTCCCCATTATAGCGCTATTCCAGACAATAGCGCCGTTCTACCCATAATATGGCGTCAAAATGCCATATTAGCTTCGCCCTGAGTTTTGGCGCCAATCCAGAAGATGGCGCCAATATTCCTCCAAAATGGCGACAAAATCACCTTAACCTACCCTGGTAGATAGCGCTAATCCGTAGGATTGCGCTAATCCGCCTTGTCTATGGCGCCACGCGCTCCTAACCCATATCCCAAAACCCAAAAACACGTGCGTAAAGTAAAAAATCACAAAGTTCAGGTTAGTCCCTACCTGGGGTCCACCTCGAGTGACCGCCCGACCTCTCGGAATCGCTCTGAGATGTGATGAAGTCGCGGGAACTGTGGGTTGCGCTCGCCCATCTCTCCTTTGTCTTTTCTTCTAGAAGGTCAAAAGTGTGCAAATGTGGCACTCTTTGGGCCCACTTTTCCTAATATAGTGGGCCATGTCCTCCCTCCATCCCTTCCTTTTCCCTCCAGGGTGCAGATCTCAGCCTTTTTCCTCCGTTTTTCCTCCCACCATCTTCTTTTTCCAGCACCTCTCCAACTTTCACTTCCGTCACATCCTTTCGAGAGTTTCCCTGCAAAATTGTTATTTTTCCCGCCAACCTCTCGAGGGGGCATCCCTTATCCATCTCATTCCTTCCTGACAGCTGGGGCATATTTTTCTTCTTCGACCTGACACCACTTCCCTCCTAGGTCCTGACGCCACGTCAAAGAGGGGCAAATGTAGACACCTAAAAATGTCTCGACTACCAAACTGATTCCCGACATCCCTAAACTTACCAATTCCCTTTCTAACTAACTAATTAAATTTTTATTTAATTAATCACCCCTTTCATTTTCTAAATCCACACCATTTTATCCCCAAAATTGAATTAATTTTATTAATTCAATAGTCCAAACCTTAGCTAAGTGATTTAATAAATATGCAAAATTTATTAAATCAATTCCCTATTTTCCCTAAATCCAATTAATTAGTTAAAACCATGTTAAATAATTAATCCAGCCTACTAATTAGCCTATCCCTACCCTAGACAATTAAATAGCTATTATTTAATTGCCTACTCTAGCCTATCCCTACCCTAGACAATTAAATAGCTATTATTTAATTGCCTACTCTAGCCTATCCCATCCTAGCCTTAGGATTAATTAATTAAATCACTAATTAATTAATCTTATCCCCCCTCTAATCCCTCTACTAATTTATTCCAGCCACATTAATTAGGTTAATCACCCTAATTAAGAAAGTAAAATCCTCATTAGCACTTCTCTCCACACCTCCCAAATTTAAAATTCAAATAAATCACACATCACATTTACTCCTCTTACACATCCCTTACACATGTCATATCCACTCTTCCCCAAATGAATTTTTAATTCATTTTACCCTTCCCCATGTGAATTTTTAATTCACAAATAATCCATCTCACCCAACCTCATTTATTCACCCCTTTCCCAAAAATGAATAAAAGATTTACTTTTATTCCTAGCCCTCCATCTTCCAAGATCAAATCTAGGCCCTCCACCTCACTTTCATCCTCCACCATTGATCTCTCCAATCAATCTCCACCCTTGGATCAAAATCCTCTCCAAAAGTCTATAAATACAACCTCTCACAAGTCATTTTCATCATCCATTTTCATGCAAAGTTACCATGCCAAAATCACCTTTGAGTTAATAGTGAGTTGCACAATTGAAGAGTATTTCACATTTTGATCAATAGTCTAGGGATCATCTTAGTCTTAGGAGCTTCTTTTGGGTGCAAAGGTTCCTTCTTTCCCTTGATGGGATTAGGTTGTGTATGTGAGGTATAATCTCTTGTTTTATTGCATTTGATTTGGTATTTTCTCTCATTTTGCATTATCTAATCTACACAATCATTTCCTCAACAGTTCCTGTATCTGTCTATTTAGCACCACATTCTCTACTGGTGTCATCTAGTGTGCTACTTTGTTAGGCAAACTCACTCTAGGTATAAGGTCCATATGATGATTGATACTCTAGATTGGTGGCAATCCTTCAGGCACATTATCTGATATGATATCTTGGTACTCTGTCAACAATTCAGTTATCTCCTCTAGTGGTTCTTCTTTTGCTGTGGTGTTTTCTGCACTAAGCCTTCCACACTTCTTTGAAATCAAAGCAAAACACATATTCTCATATCTCAATCTATCCAAATATTTCCTTCCATCAAGCAAACAGATTCTAGCAATTCCACATACTTCACTCTTAGGTTCATCTTCCAAAGATATCAAGATAAGTTTCTTCCCATTAGATGTTATAGTGTAAGTGTTCTTTCTCCTATCATACTACCATGGTCTTCCCAACAATATATGACATACATCCATCAACATAATATCACAAAATACCTCATCATTATAAGATCCTATATGAAATTTTACCAAACATTGTTCACTCACCAGTACCTTGTGCTCATCTTGAATCCATCCTATCTTGTAGGGCTTAGGGTGTTTCAATCTCTATAGGTTCATCTTAGTCACCATCTCCTCTGAAACTAAATTATTAGTACTTCCACTATCAATTATTACTTTACAACATTTACCCCCTGATTTACATCTTGTCTAGAACAAACTTTTCCTTTGCATTGGTTCCTCAGTTGTCTCTACTTGAAATAATGCTCTTCTCATGACTAATGATTCTCCTTTCTCTAGCATTCCAACTGAACTAGGTGATCCAATAGGTTCTTCCTTCGTATAAGCTGCTCTTGCACTATTCTCTATTTTCTTTCTTGTACTTCCCTAATGACATTCAAATGCTCTGTGTCCTTCACCTCCACACTTAAAATAATTTCCTCTGAATGGTCCTTTATCAAACCTTTTTTCATCTCTCTTTAATCCTTCCTTACGGTAAGAATTATGATTCCCTCTATTATTGTGGTAGGTATGAATTGTTGTCTTTGTCTTCTTTCTCCTTGCTTGCTTCATTATGTGCAGTCCTTATCATTATCTTACGAAATTCTTCAATGTATTCCTTCATAGATTTCTCCTTTTGCCTTAGGTTTTGTAATCTCTTTAGCAATTCCAACTCATAGTCAGCAGGTATGAACTGATTGTTCAACTTTGTCACCATCCTATCCCATTTTATGATCTTCTCATTTCCTCTCCTATTTCTATCTAATTGAACTTCTTTCCACCAAATAGAAGCATGTCCTTTCAACTTAGTTTTTGCAAATCTTACTGTCTCTGGATCTTCAATTTCTTCATATTCAAAGTATTCTTCTAGGTCATTTATTCAATCAATCAATTCATCCATATTCAAATTTCTAGTATAGTTTGGTACTTCCACTCTAGGTCTCTTACCCATCTTAGAAATAGCTTTCAACATCTTCACCTAATCTGATTCTTCTTCTTCTAGGGCTTCTTCATTTTGGTCAGCAGCTTGAAATTCATCATCATCACTTTCATCTTCATGTCTAGGGTTTAGTCCTCTTCTATAGCATCCAATCCTACTTTCATTGTCCTCATCATCTCTATCATCTCTTCCATTCTTCCAACAACATTGGCCATAGCAGCCATCCTCCTTGGTGGCATCTCTTCCTAGAATCTGGTGCAACTGCCTCAATTTGATGATCTGACTACAAGCTAGCAACTACCTCATAATCATCGCTCTATTGACAAACACAAGTAGATATCCTCAGGTCAATGCTTTGTTCACCACAAGATCTTTTGAATGCCTTCACTTCCCAAAGGATTCAAAACTTTGCTCTGATACCACTTGGTGCAGTCATGGTAGGAGGGTTCAAAGAATGAATTGTCCAAACCATGCAGCTAGGGTAAACACAATGGAAACAACACAATCATAGACTGCATTGGAAGATTCAAATGCTCAATATATCAAATAATTATAATTCTCATAGGCCGACAACATGCAAGCTACAATCAAAGGGATCACCGGCCTACTTTCTGGTTACATCATATATGCAAGATTTGGTAATGAAGTGCCTTCCAGAAAGAATTCCACCATCTATCTTATGAAATCAACTAACTGACTTCCTAATGCATCTAAGAGATCTATATATATCATATTCAATCTCATAAAATCTTTTGTGTTATCCAAAAGAGGTTACAATCTCCAATGAATGATGTAGCATGTAGAAACATGTAGGTTGGCCTACAACTCATGGTGTTGCTCTATAAATGAATGAAATTTGGTGTGAACCTCAAGGAAGGTCTATCTAGTCCTTATGTACCATGTATGATGTTCCATTTGGTTTTGCAAGTCACGAAAGTGCTCTTCAAACCTTCTCCTCTCAATTTTCTACCTAAATGCTTTACTCTGTGAAAGCTGATGATCTTCTAATAGATATAACTCTCAAGAACCAAATCCAAATCAATTGAAATCTTGATATAATGTAGTTGACAGGAATAGAAACTAAATCATGCTCAGCGAGCTTTGATATGAAAATGCGGTAAAATGTGGTACAAAATGATGAACTGCAAATCATTGAACTGCAACTGAAAATGAAAGAAAAGAAAGAATGCAATAATTTTTGGTTGATGCAAGATTTCTCTACAACTCGGGATGCTCTTGCATCAATATTCCATCTTATTTTGTAGTTTTTATTATATTGTTGACTATATTCATTGAACTGAATGCATGTATCAATGCTAGGCATGTTTATGCAGTTATTGTAGCTGAAGACAATGAAGAAGGAATGGATTATTATTTGTGTTGTTGTGTTGAGGCAAAAAAGAAACTAGATTCCCCCTTTATAGATGGAGAAAACATTGAGTACCCTATAGGATCAGTGGTTGTTACTGGAATATGGCTTAGAAGGTACCTGGTGAGGAAGTCTAATGTGTGGTTGTTCGAGGACTTTGACACACATAGGAAGATTCTTCATTATTCTAACCTTGTTGTGGCATCAAATGTTCATTTGATCAAATATGGGGGTAGACCATTGAACAGAACCTTGTGGAAGGTTCGTGAGTCTGACCAAAAGACAATACTCGACACAATAAAGAGTAGAGAAGACCTGGATGGTTCATTGGATTGAATCAGTGGAATGATAGAAAGGTATGTTATTTTTCTTTTCTATCCTTATTTCACCTTCTATATTTTAGCTACTCATTTTAGCTAAATAGTGCAATTGCATTTGCATGCAGGATTTTAGTAAGATGGAGGTGGGCATAATCCTTATTAAGTTTCCTTTGGATAGAAAGTAAGGTAGGTTTTCATGATTATTTCATGATGATATGTCCTTTACTTACTATTTCATAATGAGTTTTAATGATGTTACTATGAGTTTTAATTCGTTTTAATGGTGTTACTATTTCATAATGAGTTTTAATGAAAAACACTCATTTGTTTCTTCACATTTGGTGCTAACAATTGATAGCAGCATTAAGGGTAGCCTCAATTGATACCCTACAAGACATTGGATCAAGTGAGAACACCTTTATAGTACTGAATTTTCATCTACTAGAAAGGTATTATGACTGAATTTTTAGATTCAACATCTCCTGGGCCCAAACGGATGGTGTCGACGCATCTAGATGTGTGGGTAAATGGTAGGGGAGATGTCTTTTTAGTGGCAAAGCCTCATGGTCATTCTCAGCTATATCAAATGCAGACAATCTCTCAAGAGCCCTAAGAAAAAAAAGGTGTCAAACTTTGGACCGGTTGTTCCATCAAACTGTGACACCTAGAAACATATTCTTTTCATGTATAGGTGGATGTTAGGTCCACCTGTAAACACCTACCTCAATTTTTTTAAAATCAATTTCGTTTGCATATGGTGGCAAGGAACACATTATTCCAAAATGCTTCAGTTTCATGAGTGGAAAGGTGCTAGGAGTGAGATTTTGTATTCCATAGCTCGTGGAGCCAAAATGACTACACCAACACATCAAGGTGGGTAGGTAAATGTCAAGGGAGGTCTCATTTCATGCACCAAGCATCCAGTCATTCAGGGCCACAGGCTACCGATAAAGTTCCTTAAGATCCCTACGAGTAAAAAACTGCCAAACTATGACGGAGTAGTTCTCAAAATTCATGGTAGTTGGGAATGTTATGTTTGGACCTACAAGTGCATGTGAGGTCCATCCACAATAACCTCTCTCAATTTTGGTCAATTCCAGTCCATTTGACCGTGATAAGATCAAATGCATTCTTGCAAAATGCTTTAGTTTCATGTAGTGGAAAGGTGCTAGGAGTGATATTCTACATTACACAGCTCATGGTACAAAACCAACTATGCCTATACATTGGGGTGGGTGGCCAAATGCCAAGGGAGGTCTCTTTTTGGGCACCAAGCATCCTAGTCATTCGGGGCAATAGGCTACCGACAAAGTTCCTTATGATCCCTAAGAGCAAAAAATGGCCAAACTATGATGGAGCGGTTCTCAGAATTTGTGGTAGCTGGGAACATATTGTTTGGACCTACAAGTGCACATAGGGTCCATCCAAAATAACCTCTCTTAGTTTTGGTCAACTCTAGTTTGTTTGACCGTGCCAAAATCAAATACATTCTTGCAAAATGCTTCAATTTCATGCAGTGGAAAGGTGCTAGGAGTAAGATTTTGCATTCCATGACTCATGGGGTAGAACCAACTATGCCAACATGTTGGGGTGGGTAGGTAAATGCTAGGGGAGGTCTTGATTCATCAGCCAAGCATCCCAGTCATTTAAGGCAGTAGGCTACCGGTAAAGTCCCTTAAGATCCCAAGAGCAAAAAAATGCCAAACTATGACAGAGCAATTCTCAGAATTTGTAGAAGCTGGGAATGTTTCATTTAAAACTACAAGTGCACGTGGGGTCTATCCACAATAACCTCTTTTGGTTTTGGTCAACTCCAGTCTGTTTTGACCGTGTGAAATTCAAATGCATTCTTGCAAAATGCTTCAGTTTCATGTAGTGGAAAGGTGCTAGGAGTGAGATTTTGCATTTCATAGCTTGTGGGGCCAAACCAACAATGTCAATGCATCAAGGTGGGTAGGTAAATGCCAAGGTAGGTCTCATTTCATGTGTCAATCATCCTAGTCATTCAGGGCAGCAGGCTACCGACAAAGTCCCTTAAGATCCCTAAGAGCCAAAAACTGCCAAACTATGACAGGGTAGTTCTTAGAATTTGTGGTAGGTGGGAACATTCTATTTCAACTTATAGGTTCACATGGGGTCTATCTGCAATAAACTTTCTAAGTTTTGGTCAACTCAAATCCATTTGACCATGCTGAAATCAAATGCATTCTTACAAAATACTTTAGTTTCATGGAACACAACCTTTCCAGGTGTAATATTTTTTGTTTGTCTCATCGTGGGGCAAAACTGATTGTTCTAAAGTATTGGGGTGGGTAGGTAAATGCTAGGAGAGGTCTCATTTAATGTGTCAAGCATCCCAGTCGTTACGGGGTGTAAGCTACTGATAAAGTTGAAAGGTGCTAGGACTAAAATTTTACATTCCATAGGTCGTGGGGTCAAACCAACAGCGCCAACATGTCCAAGTGGCTGGGTAAATGCTATGGGAGGTCTTGTTTTGAGTACCAAGTGTCTCAATCATTCCGGGGTGCAAGCTACCAGCAAAGTGGAAAGGTGTTAGGAGTGATGGTACAATCATGGTAGGAGGGTTCACAAAATGAATAGTCTAGACCATGTAACAAGAGTAAACACAGTGGAAACAATTCTAAGATATGAAACAAATATAGATTCAGTCATTTAGTATATCATAGAATTCAAATACAAATTGGTCGGTAACATGCAGACTTATAATTAGGGCTCACAAGCCTAAATTTAGAATATCAGAATATGCACAAGATATGGATTTGAAGCTCCTTCACACCAAAATCTCAACTATCAACTATCTCTATCTCACAAACTATTCCAACTACTTTCCTAGAGATCTAATACATCAATATATATCATCTCCAGATCACAAGATCCCTCCACATCAGCCAAGAAAGATCACAAACTCTGATGAAGAGATGTAACGTGTGTACATGGATAGGTCGGGCCTAATCATGTGGAAGTCCTCCGCAAATGAATGGAATGATTTACAGATCTCGAGGAAGGTCAGCCACAAACCAAAGATCAATGAATGATGTGTCGTTAGGTCCACAAGTCAAGGAATGCTCCGCAAGTCTTCTCCTTTAGCTGATTATCAGAGGTTGTCAGGATGCTCTATTCTAAGAAAATAGTTGATCTTCTAATAGCGATATCTTTCTGGTACCTTAACCAATTGCTCTAAATTCTTGATATGATGTAGATGAACATGTCTAGATTCTAAGTATAGCTCTGCAAGATGTGAAATGCAACTACGATAGAATGCATACCAAAATATTGAAACTGCTACTAACTGAACTGAACTAAAAATGAAAGAAACAAACTTAACTACAAACAAACTAAAATGCAAATGTTTTTGGTTGGTGCAAGATTGCTCTTGAACTAGGGATGCTCATGCATCAAACATTTGGGATTATTGAAAAAGTGAGTCCCTCACTTTATTGGGACTAGAGGAAAACCAAGACGGTCCACCTCAGCCTAAGAAATCCATGTTGAATCTTCTTCTGGTCTGCCTTTCCACTTCACAAGGTATTCTTTGTATTGTCTTCCTCTAGTGTTGCATCCAACTCTGGTGTCCAAAATGTCTTCAATCTACTCTGGTGCTTGTTGTGGTAACTACTTCTTCAAGTCTTCTTTAATTTTTTCACTAAACTATGCTTCACGATACTGATATAGGTCTGCAATGTTGAAAATAGGTGATATACCCAATGTCTCCGATAACTCCACTTCATATGCATTTCATAAATCAAATTTTTTGAGTATCCTACAAGGTCCGAACTTCTTCATCTTCAACTTGTTATATGTCCCAACTGGAAATCTTTCTTTTCTCAAGTACACCATCACTTCATCTCCAACTACAAATTCCTTGTGTCTTCTTTTCTCATCTGCTTGTTCATTGTATTTGTTGTTCATATCCTCCAGATGCTTCTTCACTTGATTATCCATTGTCTCCATATGTTCTACAAATTCTTCTACTTCTGCACTTCTCTTTTATGTCTTACTGATATCTCTTAACTCTGTAACTCCTCTAGGGTTTACTTCGGTAACAATCTCAAAAGGTGTTCTTCCAGTACTCCTATTTACTGAATTATTATATGCAAACTCTTCTTGTGAAAGAATCAAATCCCAACTTCCTGTCTTCTCTCCAACCAAACATCTCAATAGGTTTCCCAAACTCCTATTTACTACCTTTGTCTATCCATCTGTCTATGGATGAAATGCTGAATTGAATTTCAAATCTATCTTCATCTTTTTCCAAAGTGTCTTCCAAAAGTATCCAAGAAATCTAGTCTCTCTGTCTGAAATTATACTCTTAGGTAATCCATGCAATCTCACAATCTCCTTGAAAAATAGGTTAGCTACATGCACTGCATCAGTTGTCTTCTTACAAGGTATGACATGTGCCATCTTTGAAAAAAATTTCACCACTACAAAGGTCGAATAATGTCCTCTCTGTGTCTTCGACAATCCCATTACAAAATCCATACTTATGTCTTCCCAAGGTCTCTCTGGTATAGTCAAAGGTTTATACAATCTAGTATTCTGACTACTTCCTTTTGCCACTTGACAAACTCTACAACTCTGCACAAATTTCCTAACATCCTTATGTATCTGAGGCCAAAAGTATTTTTCACTCACCAAAGCCACTATCTTATCAATGCCAAAATGTCCTACCAATCCACCACTATGTTTCTCTTTGATTAGATTATCTCTCATTGAACTTCTAGGTATGCATAACTAATTTCCTCTGAACAACATATCTTCTTGAATGAAATAATCCAACCACTTGCTCCTATCTATCACAACAGATTTCTTACATGCTTTCCAAGGTTCTACAAAATTAGTGTCTCCATCATACATATGATTCAGCTCATCAAAACCTAACACTTCAAATCTCATCTCTGTCAACAAGTTTCTTCTCCTACTCAATGCACCATCAACTTTGTTTAATTTTCCACTGCTATGCTTTAATACAAATATAAAACTCTGCATGAACTCTACCCATCTCACGTGCTTCTAATTCAATTTACCTTGATTGTTCAAATATTGCAAAGATTGATGATTTGTATACAACACAAACTCCTTAGGCAACAAGTAATGTCTCCGCTTCTTCAAGGCTTGAATTATGGCATAGAACTCTTGATCATAAACTGAATATCTTCTCCTTGCATCTTTCAACTTCTCACTGAAATATGCTACAAGCCTTCCTTCTTGACTTAATAATGCTCCAATCGCATTTCCACTTGCATCACAATCCACTTGAAATACCTTATTGAAATTCGGTAATGCCAACATAGGTTGCTCTGTCACTTTCTGCTTCAAGAATTCAAAACTTTATCTACTCTTGATGTCCACTTGAAATCTTTTATGTCACCTCTCATTGTCTCTATCATAGGGTTACGTACTGAACTAAATTTTTTTATGAACTTTCAGTAGAAACTAGCTAATCCACAAAATGATCTAACTTCTCCAATGCTCTTTGGTGTAGGCCATTCAACAATTGCTCTTACTTTCTCAGGATCCATCTTCAATCCTTTCACAAAAATTACAAATCCCAAATATACCAATTCTTCCTTCATGAAACTACACTTCTTGATGTTTATTAGAAATTTCTCTTCTCTCAGTCTCTACAATACGTGTCTCAGGTGTTACAAATGTTCTTCTTTTGTCTTACTAAAAATTAGAATGCAATCTAGATATACAATAACAAACTTACCCAAGAATCTCTTCAAGACTTCATTCATCAATCTCATTAAAGAACTAGGTGCATTCATCAATCCAAAAGGCATCACTAACCACTCATGCAATCCTTCATTGGTCTTAAAAGTAGTCTTCCATTCATCTCCTTCTCTGATTCTAATCTGATGGTATCCACTCTTCAAATCTATCTTTGTGAAATATCTTGCTCCACTTAAACAATCCATGATATCATCCATCCTAGGTAAAGGAAATCTATACTTAACTATGATCTTGTTTATTTCTCTAGAGTCCGTACACATTCTTCATTCTCCATCCTTCTTAAGTGATAACACTGCAGGTACTGCACAAGGAATAAAACTTTCTCTAATCAAACCCTTCCTCAACAACTCTTGTATCTAGCTATTCAATTCTTCATTCTTTGCTGGTGTCATTCTGTGTGCTACTTTGTTAGGCAAACTAGCCCCTGGTATAAGGTCCATGTGATGACTGATACTCCTAATTGGTGGCAATCCTTCAGGTACATTATCTGATATGATGTCTTCATACTCTATCAACAATTCTGTTATCTCCTCCAATTGTGATTCTTCAGTCTCATTCAATGTTTTAGCCTTCTTAGGGATCAAGGCATAACACATATTCTCATGTCTCAAACCATCCAAAAAATTTCTTCCATCTACCAAACAGATTCTACAATTCCCACATACTTCACTCTTAGGATCATCTTCCAAAGGAATCAAAGTAATTCTCTTTCTATTTGATGTTATAGTGTATGTATTCTTTCTCCTATCATACTGTCAAGGTCTACCTAACAAAATATGACATACATCCCTAGGCATAATATCACACAAGACTTCATCATGATAAGATCCAATATGAAATTTCACCAAACATTGCTCACTCACCAGTACCTTATGATCATCCTGAATAAATGCTATCTGATAGGGATTAGGGTTTTTCAATCTTTCCAATTTCAATTTAGTCACCATCTCCTCTGAAACTAGGTTATTTGAACTACCACTATCAATAACAACTTTACAACATTTACCTCCTGATTTGCATCTTGTTCTGACAAACTCTTCCTCTGTGGTGGTTCCTCATTTGTTTCTTCTTGAAATAGTGCTCTTCTCATCACCAATGATTCTCCTTTCTCAGGTTTGCCAATGAAACTCGGTGATCCAACAGGTTCTTCTTCATCATAGGCTGCTCTTCCACTATTCTCTATCCTCTTACTTGTACTCCCTTGATTACATTCAAATGCTCTATGTCATTCACCTCTAGACTTGAAACAAGTGCCTTTGAATGTTCTCTTATCAAATCCTCTTCCAACTCTTTTGTATCCTTCAATCCAGTATGGATTAGGGCTTCCTCTACAATAAAAATTTCTATCATCTCTCTAGTATGTATTGTTATCTGTATCATCCTTCTTAAATGGGTTGTCAAGATTGTTCTACTCTGGATGTGATCTATCTCCTCCAGAAAATGTTCTACCTCTCTGAAATATACCTCCTCTACCTCTCTATCTCTGATCATGTCTCTTGTTCAACTTCTCTTCGACTTTTAGGGCAAACTGATATGCTTCCTCCAAAGATGTCATCCTTACCAAGCTTAGTTCTTCTTGAATGTTCAATCTCAATCCATTGATGTATCTAGCCACTTTCTCCTTGCTTTCTTCACTATGTTCTATCCTTATGATCATCTTATGAAATTCTTTAGTATACTGCTTCACAAATTTCTCCTTTTGTCTCAGGTTCTATAGTCTTTTCAATAATTCCAACTCATAGTCAGCAAGTATAAACTGATTCTTCAATTTTGTCACCATCCTGTCCCATTTTGTAATCTTTTCTTTTTCTCTTCTATTTCTATCCAACTAAACTTCCTTCCACCATATAGAAGCATGTCCTTTCAACTTTGTTTTTCTAAATTTCACCTTCTCCAGATCTTCAACTTCCTCATATTTAAAGTATTCTTCCATGTCATTTATCCAGTCAATCAACTCTTGAGGGTTTAAATTGCCAATGTAATTTGGCACATCAACTCTAGGTCTCTTCCTTATCTTTGAAATAGCTCACAACATCTTGACTTGATCTGATTCTTCTTCTTCTTCATCTCCTAGGGATTCACCAATTTGTTCAACATATTGAAATTCCTCTTCATCATCACTTTCAACATTAGGTCTAGGTGTCAATCTTCTTTGCCTATCTTCTTCAACAACATCTAATCAAATTCTCGTTGTTTTCATCATTTCCATCATCTCATCCATTCTTCCAGCCATTGTTCCTGTAGACACCTTAAAATGACCAAGTTGTCATATCACTCGCATTTCAACATTTCTGTTGCATCACCTGCATTTCAAACATTAATTAAATAATCTAATTATTTAATTAATTTCACCAAATTCTTCTAAATCACAAAATTGCGACATTAATTAAATAAATCCTCATTATTTGATTAATTAAATCAAATTCCTCTATATTCTTCCACAATTAAATAATTTTAATTATTTAATTAGATCATTGTCACCTTCTAAAATTCACATCTACATTAATTAAATATATCCAATTATTTAATTAATTCAACAAATTCCCTCTTATCTAAAATTAAATAATTCTTAATTATTTAATTAAATCAAATTTATTCTTCCAAAATCATGCACAACAATTAAATAAATTTATTTATTTAATTAGCTTTTAAAATCTTCTAAATTAAATAATTCCAATTATTTAATTACTTCTTCCAAAATATCTTCTCTAAACTTAAATAAATCAATTATTTATTTAAGTTGCTTTTTCTTCTAATTTGAGTTATCTCTAAAATAACTCAAGCTTTCTTGCTCATCAATTAAATATTTCTATATTTAATAAAGCAAAATATCTTATTTTCTCATGCAAATCCCTTCTTCTTGTTTTAAATCACTTAACTGATTGATTTATTCTTTTAATTGATTTATCTCTTCAGTTAACTTATTCTTCTATTCTTGATAACTCCTCTCATGCAAAAGAAAGCAAGACACTTGGCTTCTTCTCATTCGTTGCACATTCCTCAACTTATCTCCTCCGTTGATTCTTCTAAATTATCTGGACTGTTGATCGATTTTCCTTGAAATCTATATAAACCCCCCTCATCTCCTTCATTGAGTCTCTCTCTTCGATCGTATTCTCAGGCATACTTAACAGAGCTTTGAGCATACAAAACGCGTTGATTGAGCAACTTCACGATCTTTTGACATTGATCTTTGAGCACATTGAGCACACTACTTGCTTGTTGCAGCCATGGCTTTGCCACTTCATTCAGCAATCCACATTCAATCCAAAGGAAACAACACAGATTTCGGTAAAAGTCTTTATTTCATTGAGTGATTATTTATGGCTTTTATTTAAATTGGTTTCCTTTATGTTATTGGGTTCTTTGGTTTTATTTAGTTTAGATTTAATCAATTTTTCCTCATACACAGTTCCCATAGGAGGGGTTCTCCTTGGTAGCATCTTCCTAGGGTCAAGTGTAAACTGTGTCAATTCGGTGACCGGGCTACAAGGAGACAACTGCCTCACAATCGGTGATCAATTGTGATAGAAATAACCTACATTAGATTCGGTGATCTATCCATAGAAAGATCTTACAAAATTCCTTCACCAACTTCACTCAATTAACTCCCAAAGATTTGAACTTTTACTCTGATACCACTTGGTGCAATCACAGTAGGAGGGTTCACAGAATGAATAGTCCAAATAGTGCAACAAGAGTAAACACGATGGAAACAATTATAACATATAAAACAAATGTAGATTGAGTCATTCAATATATCATAGAATTCACATACAAATTGCCCAACAACATGTAGACTTATAATTAGGGCTCACAGGCCTGACTTCAGAATATTAGAATATGCACAAGATATGGCTTTGAAGCTCCTTCACACCAAAATCTCAACTATCAACTATCTCTATCTCATGAACTATTCCAACTTATTTCCTAGAGATATAATACATCAATATATATCATCTCCAAATCACAAGATCCCTCCACCTTAGCCAAGGAAGATTACAAACTCTGATGAAGAGCTGTAATGTGTGTACATGGATAGGTCAGACCTAATCATGTAGAACTCCTCCACAAATGAATGGAATAATGTACGGATCTTGGGGAAGGTTGGGCATGAACAAAAGATCAATGATTGATGTGTCATTAGGCTCCACAAGTTGAGGAATGCTCTACAAGTCTTCTCCTTTAGCTGATTATCAGAGGTTGTCAGGATGCTCTATTCTAAAAAAATAGTCAATCTTCTAATAGTGATATCTTTTCGGTACCTTAACCAGTTGCTCTAAATTATGGATATGATATAGATAAACATGTCTAGATGCTAAGTCCATCTCCACAAGATGTGAAATGTAACTATGGTAGAATGCAGACCAAAATACAGAAACTGCTACTGACTAAACTGAACTAAAAATGAAAGAAACAAATTGAAATGCAAATGTTTTTGGTTGATGCAAGATTGCTCTTGAACCAGGGATGCTCCTGCATCAAGTAACCTTTTGCATTCCACAAATCATGGGGCCGAACCAATTGCACTAATGCATCGGAGTGGGCGGGCAAATGTTAGGGGAGGTTTCATTTCATGTGCCAAGCATCCTAGTAATTCTAGGTTGTAAGCATTTTGCAAGAATGAATTTGGTTTCGGCATGATCAAACATATTTGAGCTGACCAAAAATGAGAGAGGTTATTGTGGACATACCCCACATGCACCTATACGTCCAAACATAACATTTCTAGCTACCATGAATTCCAAGAACTGCCCCATCATAGTTTGGTAGTTTTTTGCTCTCAAGCATCTTAAGGGACTTTGCTGGTAGCCTGCTACCCTGAATGATTGGGACACTTAGCACATGAATCAAGACCTCCCTTGGCATTTAATTTCCCACCCCAATGTGTTGGCACAGTCAATTTAGCTCCATGAGCTATGGAATGCAAAATCTCACACCTAGCACCTTTCCACAACATGAAACTAAAGCATTTTGCAAGAATGCATTTGATTTCAGCATGGTCAAACAGACTAGAGTTGACCAAAACTAAGAAGGATTATTATGGATGGACACCACATGTACTTATAGGTCTCAATGGAACATTCCATCTTCCATGAATTATGAGAACTATTGCGTCATAGTTTGGTAGTTTTTTTGCTCTTAGGGATCTTAAGGGACTTTGCCAGTAGCTTGTTGTCCTGAATAACTAGGATGCTTAGTGCATGAAATGAGACTCCCCTGGCATTTACCCATCCACCTTGATGTGTTGACATAGTTGTTTCAGTCCCATGAGTTGTGGAATGCAAAATCTCACTCCTAGCACCTTTCCACTACATGAAACTGAAGCATTTTGCAAGAATGCATTTCATTTCAGCATTGTCAAATGGACTGGAGTTGATGAAAACTGAGAGAGGTTATTGTGGATGGACCTCACATGCACTTGTAGGTCCAAATAAAACATTCCCCTCTTCCCTAAATTCTAAGAACTACTCCATCATAGTTTGGTTGTTTTTTGCTCTTAGGATCCTAAGGGACTTTGTCGGTAGCCTGCTGTCCCGAACTCTTGGGACACTTGGCACATGAATCAAGATCTCACTCACCCCAATGTGTTGGCATAGTCAGTTCAGCCCCATGATTTGTGAAATGCAAAATCTCACTCCTAGTACCTTTCCACTACATGAAACTGAAGCATTTTGCAAGAATGCATTTGATTTCGGCATGGTCAAACAAACTGGAGTTGGTTAAAACTTAGAGAAGTTATTGTGGATGGACCTCATGTGCACTTGTAGGTCCAAATAAAATGTTCCCAAATGCCACGAATTCCAAGAACTACTCCATCATAGTTTGGCAATTTTTTCCTCTTAGGGATCTTAAGGGACTTTGCCGGTAGCCTATTGCCCCAAACGACTAGGATGCTTGGTGCACAAAATAAGACCTCCCTAGCATTTAACTACCCACCCTGATGCATTGACATAGTCAGTTCGGCCCCACAAGCTATGGAATGTAAAATCTCACTCCTAGTACCTTTCTATTACATGAAACTGAAGCATTTGAGAGATTGTCTGCGTATGAAATGCAAAATTTAACTCTTGGCACCTTTCTAGTATATGAAACTAAACTAAAAGTTAGTTCCCATTTTGTCTCTTGCATTTTGATCTTTTGGCTTGGTTGTTGTTGATCTTCTATAGTTTCACAATATTTGTGAATCATAATGATACTTATCCACAAGTATACCACCAAATCCCCTATACAATACAAGAAATCAAATCCCAATCTTATGAGCATAGTGAGAGAACATCTCTCTTCTAAGAGTTCAAAATCATTGGACTTTAGTGCCAAAGGAGAAGAAATCCACAAATACTACCACACACTAACCTCACCACTCTTTCCCTTATGTTTCCCTTTGATAAGAGATCAATGCTGTGACACAATATTGTTGTTGAAAGTTATCAAAAAACATAGGGGAGTGGACCTAATATTTGAGCATCCTAACTTCACACCTCTAACATTTGTGCATTAAGTCATATTTTGTTAGTGTGATGATGTGGCATTACATGATTGGTTTCTTTTTAAAAAGCACATAGATTCTCACTTATCAAAAAAATCTGATAGTCACTTTTATTTACATTAACTCCTTGCCAACATCATAAACTTCTTATTAAGATTACAAACACCATGATTTTTTTTTTTGTAATGAAACCTCAATACACATGTATGGACAAGGTGTTGAGAACACATATTTCATCCATTTACTTGTAAAAGCTAGGGTTTTCTAGATTTTCTTAAGCATTTTCAGCTTATAGAAAGCATGACATAGCTTTCCCTTCACCTAGAGTCCATAATAGGGAGTGAATATATCAAGTTTTACTAATTTTGGCATCACTTCAGACCTAGCATCAATAAAATTTAGGGTTAAATTATGAAAGATTTATTTCAAAAGTGAGGTTTTGGTAGTGTATGAGGGTTTGATATAGTCATGGAGAGGCTTATTATGCAAGTTTGAGGTTGTCCTTTATTGTATTTTTGAGGATTTGTCATGGAGAGGATTATTATGCTTATTATGATAGTCAAGGACTGCCATAGTTTTAAGGGCAGTTATGGAGTTATTTCTTGTTTGAAATCCTCATCAAGATGGTATTATATGTAGATATAGGATATCTTTAGTTATGCATACCTAAAACAAGGACATGTTGTAGTGCCAAAAATGTGACCATGCTGCAAGAGATAGTTTTGATGTCACACATCATAAGGCTTAAACTATTGATCAAAACTCCTAGCATGAACTCAAGTTTACAAAAGGACTTCATCACTAGTCTTGGATAGGATATGGACAACCAATATTGCAAATAAGGTATGGATAGCCATCAAAGCATAAAGGATATAGGAATTTTGTCAGATATCATTTGCTAGTTTATCTCAAACCAATCAACATTCTATCTTAGACCACAAAACTACCCCTTTCTATCTCAGACCAATCAACATTCTATCTCAGACCACAAAATTGCCCCTTTCTATCTCAGACCACAAAATTGCCCCTTTCTATCTCAGACTAATCAACATTCTTGTCTTTTCATGACTGTCCCAGATCATTTTATTGGTCCAAGACTACCTCCTTTTCACATACACTCCTTGTCTCATAATCATGACTTGAGGACTATCTTTTTGGCTGTCATGTTTTGTGATTGTTTCACATGATAATTGTTCAATCTCAGTGATAATAAAGGATATAGGAATTTTGTCAGATGTTGTAATTGTAGTTACCATTGTAGACATGTATGCAAAGTGTGGAAGCATAGACAAGGCATGTGGATTGTCTAATAGAACACCACAAAGAGAGGTCCTCTCATGGAATGCAATGATTACAAGATATGCAGAAAATGGATTTGCTGAAAGGACTTTAGAAAATTTCAAGCAAATACAATTAGAAAGTGTAAAGACAAATTCCACAACCTTCTCCAGCATCTTCCCTATCTCTACCAAATTAGGATCTTTGGAATAGGGTATGGATAGCCATCAAAGCATAAAGGATATTATGTAGGTTTTTGTGAAGTTGACTATGATGATTATTATGTAGGTTTTATTTTGAATGGTGGACAAGGGTTTGGGGTCTCGAGAATCATTATACATTTGGACTTTATCTTATGAGAATTATGGTGAAAGTCAATGGTATTGTGTTAGTCATAGTGACAAACCCTAGAGGCCTATGCATTGTAATATACCTATACTCAACTTCTCTCTCTCATGCGGAGTATAAAGTTGGAATAGAAATATAAAATGCCAATCTTGGGTTAAAAACCTCATGGTGGGATCAACTTGTCCCTACACCCTTATATAATGTGCTCAGAATGAATTTGTAGATGATGGTAAACAAAAAATTAGAGTGCCTTCTAAAATGACTAGTTTTCTGTTGAATATTGTTGTGGTTGTTAGTTAGTTCCATGTGTATAGTCTCATTGATAAGATGTATTGATATTAGCCCTTAAGAACAAAGTGGAAATACTTTGCTTTGATTGAATATGTAGATAGCAATTATGTATGTGCATATGAGAAAAATGTCACCTTAAAAGAATTTGAAATATTTGCAAGGGCTATAGGATAGACCTATGGGACCATGGATATGGCTTTATTGTAACTCAAAAATTATTTTTAAGGAAACCCTTATTTATGGAATTGTTATTATGTATATTTTTGCAATAATTAAGCTCAAAGTATATATGTTGCAATAATTGCAAGATATGCAAAAAATGGATTTGTTGATAAGGATTTAGAAACTTTCAAGCAAATGTGATTGGTAGATGCAAATCCAAATTCCACAACCTTAACCAACATCCTCCCTACCTATGCCAGAAATGGGATCTTTGGAACATAGTATAGACATCCATCAAAGCATAAACAATATGGGAATTTTGTCAAATTTGATGTAGTTGCAACTACCCTAGTAGACATGTATGCAAAGTGTGGAAGCATAGACAAGGCACGTGAATTGTTTGATAGAACACCTCAAAGAGATGTCATCTCATGTCCAATGCAATAATTGCAAGATATGCAAAAATTTGATTTGTTCATAAGGCTTTAGAAACTTCCAAGAAAATGCAATTGGTGGGTGTAAAGCCAAATTCCACAACCTTAGCCAACATCCTCTCTGCCTATGCCAAAATAGGAAGTTTGGAACAAGGTATGCACATCCATCAAAGTATAAAGGATATGGGAATTTTGTCATATCTGTTGTAGTTGAAACTACCCTAGTAGACATGTATGCAAAGTGTGGAAGCATAGACAAGGAACATGAATTATTTGGCAAGACACCTCAAAGAGATGCCATCTCATTGAATCCAATAATTGCAAGATAGTACAAAATGGATTTGTTAATAAGGGTTTAGAAACTTTCAAGCAAATGCAATTGAGAGGTGTAAAGCCAAATTCCACAACCTTAACCAACATCCTCCCTTCATATGCCAAAATCAGATCTTTGGAACATGGTATGGACATCCATCAAAGCATAAAGGATATGGGAATTTTTTTAGATTTTATAGTTGCAACTGCCCTAGTAGACATGTATGCAAAGTGTGGAAGCATAGACAAGGTACATGAACTATTTGACATGATGCCTCAATGAAATGCCATCTCATGGAATGCAATGATTGCAAGATATGCAAAAATGGTTTTTTTTTATAAGGCTTTATAAACTTTCAAGCAAATACAATTGGGAGGTGTAAAGCCAAATTCCACAACCTTACCCAGTATCCTCCTTGCCTATCCCAAAATGGGATGTTTGGAACACGGTATGGACATCCATAAAAGGATAAAAGATATGACAATTTTATTAGATGTTGTAGTTACAAGTGCCCTCAGAGACATGTATGCAAAATATGGAAGCATAGACAAGGCACGTGAACTATTTGGCATGATGCCTCAAAGGGATTTCATCTCATGGAATGCAATGATTGTAAGATATGAAAAAAATGGATTTTTTGATAAGGATTTAGAAACTTTCAAGAAAATGTAATTAGCGGGTGTAAAGCCAAATTCCACAACCTTGGCCAACATCCTCCCTTCATATACCAAAATGGGATCTTTGCAACATGGTATGGACATCCATCAAAGCATAAAGGATATGGGAATTTTTTCAGATCTTGTAGTTGCAACTACCCTAGTAGACATGTATGCAAAGTGTGGAAGAATAGACAAGGTACGTGAACTGTTTGACATGGTGCCTCAATGAAATGTCATTTCATGGAATTCAATGATTGCAAGATATGCAAAAATGGATTTTTTGATAATGCTTTATAAACTTTCAAAAAAATACAATTGGCAGGTGTAAATCCAAATTCCACAACCTTATCCAGTATCCTCCTTTCCTATGACAAAATGGGATCTTTTGAACATGGTATGGACATCCATCAAAGCATAAAAGATATGGGAATTTTGTTAGATGTTGTAGTTGCAACTGCCCTCAGAGACATGTATGCAGGATGTGGAAGCATAGACAAGGCACGTGAACTATTTGGCATGATGCCTCAAAGAAATGTTGCCTCATCGAATGCAATGATTACAAGATATGAACAAAATGGATTTTTAGATAAGGCTTTAGAAACTTTCAAGCAAATGCAATTGGTAGGTGTAAAGCCAAATTCCAAAACCTTAGAAATGGTATCTTTGGAACACAGTATAGATATCCATCAAATCATAAAGGATACGGGAATTTTGTCAAATGTTGTAGTTACAACTACCTTGCGAGACATGTATGCAAAGTGTGGAAGCATATACAAGGAACATGAATTGTTTGACATGGTGCCTCAAAGAAATGTTGCCTCATGGAATGTAATGATTGTAAGATATGCACGAAATGGATTTTTCATAAGGCTTTAGAAAATTTCAAGAAAATGCACAAAATAAACTTTCAACCAAATGTAATTAGCACATCTAAAACCAAATTGCACAACCTTATCCAACATCCTCCTTGCCTCTACCAAAATGGGATCTGGGGAACATGGTGTGGACAACCATCAAAGCATAAATGATATAGGAATTTTGTCACATGTTGTATTTGTAGCTGCCCTTGTAGACATGTATGGAAAGTGTGGAAGCATAGACAAGACGAATGAACTATTTGACATGATGCCTCAAAGAAATGCATAGTCTCATGGAATGCAATGATTGCAAGATATGCACAAAATGGATTATTTGAAAATGATTTATAAACTTTCAAGCAAATGCAATTGGCACATAGAAAACCAAATTCTTGTAACGATAATTGATCATCATATTAAATATTTAATATAAATTGTCATATACATAATGTGATAAACATAACATCTAGTCTATATATAGAGCCATATAGGCATGTCCAAACAAAGCCATACAGGCATATACAAAAATATACATCGGTAACATACAAAAGAATGTATACAAAGTCATCTAGGTATACAAAAAAAATCCCAAATTCTAGTTTCCTATGAACTTCTCTCAAATAATTAGTGGCCCTTGCTTGGCAGTGAAGATAGATAGCCATTTAGTGACTCATCCTCTCTCTCATGTTGAGTAGACCTCCTCGACATAGATTTTGCAGCTCCACCTATTAATACAATCAAACAATATGCACATTAATATAGAAAACATAAAATATATAACATCACATATGTAATCGATCAGTTACCACTACCTGATGATCCCTCTCGATCATCTTTTCTCTCTCTTCACCCATAGTTGGACAAGTTGGAGTTGTGACCTCTTGTGAGAAGCATCAAGAAGTAAAATTGACTAAGCATAAATATCATTTATGTACATCAAATGACATGAGATAAAATAAGAAATACAAAATGATATTTAAATGTTATTGGCTTATACCTCGGTCAAAGGATTTGAAGACAACACGACTGTAGCAATGCCTTCTTGCGCTGACTCACAAAGATGAGGAGTCTCCATATTCAACATCTAAAAATAGAGTTCAAGGTTATTCAACCAAAATAGATACATAACATTATTTAAATGCATAATGATTACAAATGGTTAAATTTACCTCTATATAAGTGGTTCTGCATGCAGGGGACCAAGGAAATTGTGGAGGTGCTAGTGAAGCTCCCTGTTGAAATCATCAAATTGTCACTAAATAATATTACCATTGATATATGTACTATATTTATGATCATGTGATAAATTACATACCTGCTAACTCAACCTCCTCTCATAACCCACCAATGGACAGCTAACAGAGGCAAGGTGAAGACTCTAACCCTAGAATTTCATTGTACAGACAATTCCATACATTCATTTTGACTTATAAATAGTAATATAAAATTAATTACAAATTTCAAATAAGAATATATTAAATTAAGATGAAACTTGTAAAAAATACCTGGGAGTCAATACCAAATGTATGATGTAAGACATCATCTATGAGAACAAGATCATCCAATATGGATGTGTCCATCATTAGATGTTGGCCCTACATCGCAACATCCCGTCAAGAGTCCTATCGTGAATCCTACCATGAGTCATGCATCCCATAATCACACAGGTTCCCACAGAACTGCATAGATGTGGGGACAAATGACACCTACTTCTCTCACCCTCATTAGCCTAGGTGAGATCATCTATGTGTTGTACAAGAGACTATGTGAGAGCACTCAATGAATGTAGTGTCTCCAACCCAACACTCTCCCTCAAACTTGAAGGGAGTGACATGTGTGTTGGCCTCAACAGGGGTCTAGGTACACCATTTTGGTCTCACTGTGCCCCCTCTCTATCTTGGGTAGAGCCACCACCTCTGCCCTGGAACTCTCAAATGTCAAAATAATTAGGAATCTTCTTGAGGATGAACTCACAATGGAGTTTCCTCAAGAAATATTGTGGCACCTCATTATTATTGCATGGACGCTCATCAAACACCATGTACCATCTATCCCAAAAGTTTTGGGATATAAATTCATTATGACACCAATGAATAGGGAAGCATTTGTAAGTCTCTTCTAATCTTTAGCCAGTTTAAGGATTGATAAAGTGTGAAAATAATGTAGATTTTGTAATTTTTAGGTCATTCAATTGTTCTTAAGACAATTTGTCGACATAGTATTGCCGACACCTCTCCCTATAGTCATGAAATTTGGTTATTTGGTTTGTCACCGATTCAGTGTGAGAAACAATCATCTATAATGACTTTTCAAGCACTCTCCTACAATCGATGCTTGCACTTGGATTATTTAACATTTCAATTAGGGTTTGAAGATATTTTCTATTTTCTTCTATTTTTCCTAAATGGTTTTCATGTGTATCTCTTTTATGGTGAGGATGTGAAGGTGCGGGTTTTTGAGGGTTTGGGGGGCTTTTAGGGTTGTTTGACCCTCCTCTATTGGATTTATGTTTTGTACTGCCTCATTGACTATAAATGCAATATAAAAAATCAATCAAACATTGCAAAGGTAAAAAAATCTTTTCAAACTCACAAAAATTAAGCAAAACCTACCTTCTTCAACTACTACACCCTCTACATTGCCTTCACAACGTCTTCGGGAGCGGGATTGGCAAGGTGGCATTGTGAAAACATTGATTACCCTTAGCACTTGGTTGATTGCTCCTTGTATTGCACTCATGGTTTTTCACTAGTTTTTTCCTCCTTGGACTACAGAAATGGCCACGGACCTTCACTTTTGTGTTTTTATTTTGCTTTTAGCAACTGATAATGTGAGCATGTTATAATGTGCTCGCGTTATACCAAGCAATGGACCAAAAAGCCAAAGTGGTGACTTTTTCGTCCCACAACTTGGTGCATTTACCCCTACACTATGTTTTTGATTTTTTGTGAGTCATTTTTAGATCTAACCTAAAAATTGAGAATACAAAAATGAAATCTAATCTACGAATTGCAATGAAACTAGTTTAAGTAAAGATGATCTAATCAAATTGAAATAAATCTATCAAGGAAATTGCAACAACAAGATTACTTTTTTCCAAGAGCAAATTGTGATTTAATTAACTACTTAAAAAGCATGAAGAAGCTAAATCTTTTAGCTCATGAGCCTATCATATCCTTAGAAATCCTTTGTGTGGCAACCTTTCCTCTCCTTTGTACTACTCCTCTTGGCAACAAGGATGGGGTAGAAATTGATTTGAAATGAGCTATGAGAGATATGATTGAATGAGCTTATGAAATCTATGAAGCACTTGGGCTTGGCCATTTCACAAGCATAACAATGCTAAATGAATATTTTGAAAGATTTTCAATAATACTAAAAAGAAAAAGGCACACAAGTCCTATGGAGAGCATGAAAATGATAAACTTGGAGAGAAAAAACAAAGCTAATGAATGGATGCAATAATGAATTTGTCTCCTAAGGGAAAGCTTTGAATCTTTGTAAAAATGAAAATTAAAGAAATAAACAAAGAGGCTCAAAGGCTTTTGAAGAAGCTTGAAAAATCTTGTGAAGATGAGAAGAGCATTCTCCAACTTGAGAAATAAAGAAGAGGTGAGGGGTATTTATATCTTGGAAGGGCACACAAGAGGGGGAAATTGATTGAGAAGTTAACTCAATTGATTGAAGATTTAACATGCTTGATTGGATATTAAACTGGCTTTGATTGGGAGTGAACATGCTTTTATAGATTTTCATAGAAGAATAAATGGATTTACCATGAGATTGGTTGAGAAAAGAGTAGAATTTATTTTTGAGTTAGAATGGAGTGATTGGGAGTCTTGAATTAGTCAAGAAAATTTAATGATCAATTAGGGAAGGTGACTCATGCAATTAGGGCTCAATTTGGAGCAAATTTGGGTCCAAATTTAAGAGGAAATCATATTTGAAAACATCACAAGGTCACCCCTTTTACCAGTAGGGCCACCCAAGGGTGACCCTAGGTCACTTAGGGGAGATATTAAACTAAAAATGGGGATTTAGAAAAAATGGGTTCTATAGGTGGTTTCAAGGGCTGGGATTGGTCCTAGGGGGGCTAAAGATGACATCAAGACCTTGAAAATGACCAAAATGAAGCATATGAGGGGATTCCCCTTTTACCAGTAGGGTCTTCCAAGGGAGATACTTTTGCAAAGCAAGTCCACTTAGGGGAGATCTGGAACTAACAAGGGGCGACCCAAAAAGAAGATGTTTTATAGGACATAAGGTACATCTGAGAGCTCATTTGGGTATACGGACTCCTTTTTGGGTGCCATAGTTTTTAAATTGCATAATATTTTGAGCTCTATCCAATGGTTCCATTAGTTTTTATTGAAATATTCTTGAAATTATACTTTTAGATCATTTTTACTCATGGTATCCTATCAGTCTCCCAGGTCCTAATAGGTTTGGTAGCTAATTAGAACGTGAGTTGGATAGAAGGGGAAGAAAGAGTGTATGGGAAAGCCCATAGGAATATTTATTTCCCCTCTTGTGAAGTGAATTAGTCATGCCATCAAGGCTGGGAAGCAACAAGAGTGGTTTTTCAAAGATGGGTAAGGTGACTAGGAGGATAGTGTGCATGACCTTGGAAGATTAGCTTGGAGGTTAAAACAAACAAGGACACATGTCACAAAGAAGAATGCTACTAAGAGGTTATATTTACATGCTTACATGTCTATGTTTAGGATTACATCTCATCATCATATTACCATGTAGGCCCATGTAGTTTTTTAGTGCTTATAGAGACTACAAAGCTACTTCATTTTTTTAGGAGGTGGCATGTTTTTGATGGTTGTGACCTTGGAAAGGTCCACTTCTATGCCTCAACAAGAGACAATGAAGCCTAAGAGTTTTCAAGATGTAACACCAAAGACACATTTCGTGGGATTGAGGAAAACCTTGTATTCTCTCAAGTGGTCAAAGATATGCTCAAGGACATGAGGATGCCCTTCTCAATTTTTTGATTTGCCTATAAGATCATCCATATAGTCTTCCATGATATCATAGAGCATGTCATGGAATATAATTGTCATAGCCCTTTGATAGGTAGCCCTTGCATTTTCAATCCAAATGGAATAACTTGGTAGTAAAATGTACCCCAAGGTGTAGCGAAAGCTATTTTATGTTGGTCTTAAAGGGTGACCTAATTCTAATTGTATCTAGAGAAGTCATCCATGAGTAAGCATTTTGTGACCTACTATAATGTTGATGATGTTCTCGATGTTAGGAAAAATAAAGTCATTCTTAGGAAAAGATTTGTTGCGGTCCTTGAACACTATGCAAACTCGAATTCCCTTAGGCTTTTTTCTACCAGGAACTATGTTAGATATCCACTTGAGAAAGATGATCAGTTATATGAATCTAACCTCTAAAAGTTTTGTAGTTCCTCTTTGACCAAAATGGTCATTTGTGGGTACATTTTTTGGAGTTTTCTTTACCAGCTTAGCATTAGAATTGACCACGAGGTGGTGAACTACAAGGGAGGGGTTCATTCCTAGCATGTTGGCATAGGACCAAGAAAATCTCAAATTCCCTTGGTAGGATGGATGAGATACTCTATTATTCAATAGATGTGAGAGATACAACTACATGTGATCTTCTAATTATCCCCTATTCCCAAATTTCTCTTGTGTCTCTTCAATTAGGATAGTAGAACAATCTTACCATTATGGAAGTGTCAGGAATACATTGAGTTCCTCATCCATTAATGCCTCAAAGAGGTTTTCATCAATAGACTCATCATTTTATCTTTCTCTTTCTATGTGGTGGTACCCCTTAGGGTTTAGGGTTTTAGGTCCGTAATTTTATAAGTGTTTACCTTTTCACCTTGACCCCTTAGGTCATGCGCTGTATTTTCTAAATATGTGTTGACCATCTGCAGTAAGTTTCTAGTCCCTTAAGTTATAACCTTAAGTCTCTGCACCCATAAGGTGACTGGCCCCCTGTTCTAGGAATTACCTTTTGTGGCCCATAAAAATTAAATCAAATGTCCTAAGTCTTCCCATAAGTCTTTAGGTTTAATAAAGTGAATATCACATCATTGCAATGCATCATCAATGATGCCATCACCCTGCTACATAGCTGCAACAGGGTGACACCTATCCAAGAATCTATGCTTATGTCCTATTCCATTAGTAATCCTACACCAACCAACTATATGTTGCTAGATGTCAGTATAAAAGTGGTCAGTAGGGAAGGTTTTAATCTAACAGTCATGCATCATCACAAGGGTATCTTACAAGATGGAATCTCTGTCACATGGTCGCGAGATGGTGACACGTGGTATTCTCTTATTACAAAAGTAAAAAGCAAATGAAAGGTGGACGTGTGGGGGCTTAATCACACTTGCACATGGTAAGTGGTGGGCCATCTTCGGCCGTGAGGCCGCGAGATGGTGCCATGTGTCTAGTCTAGACAAAAGGTAATGTGGTCTATAGAGAGAGTACATCTGATATGGCCTATTCTGCTTGGTCGAAGACTTTTCAAACATGATGACTAAGATTTTCAAATCTTGCAGGTAAATGGTGGCTGTAGACCTTGTAAGAAAGAATTCTAATCAACAGTGCAGGTTTAAACTTTTGCAATGAATGTTGGAAGCACACTGTAGCACGAATGAAGAGTAAAGTTGGGGCTACCTCTATTAATGCATCAAAAGATAGGCTATGAAGCTTAAAAAGAAGAAAATTTAGGGCTTTGTGTGTCATTTCTTCGAGCACATACAAATTTCATGCGCACAAAGGATTCTCAAATAGGTGAAGAGCAGTAATTTAGAACTCTACAAGTCAAACCAGTAAGTTCATTTTGTCTCCCTATATCCAGTGTATTTTAAGTTGACCACTTGATTAAAGAAGTAGTTAATTGCCTATAAGAGAAGCCCTAGCTCATTGGACTAAGTTAGAAAAATGAGTCAATCTAGTCAACCCTCCACCTCTAAGCATAGCTTAGATGAAGATCTCATGATCGAGCTCCCTGGTTCTGCTAGGACAGCTTTGAAACTGCATAGCCCAGGTGGGCCCGAGGATAAATTCCTTGATTAATATTATAATTGTTGAGATGTCATACTGCCTATTCCCAGTTGGATCCTATTTGAACATTGGCATAGGAGAATGGATTATAAGGCCCCAATTTGTCATGCTTAGAAATTTGATCTAGACAAGCTTATTTGATCCAATATCTTCCCCAACCTTGACCTAGTTAGGGCAATAGCATTGAGGTATGATCCTGCTACAAGAATGGTCATATCTGGAAATGGTTCAAAAATTATCAAGCTTATCAAAGGATTCATTGCTACTGCATTCAATTTAGACCCTGCAGCTAGCAAGCCAATTGACCTTGTTGCTTTGAAGAGGAAATATCAGACTATGAAACATGCTTATAGGGATTACAACCTAGGTAAGCATAGGCCAAGAGGTGTGGATGGTAAATTGGTGAAGATTTTGGCCAGTGAACAGGAGCCCTTTCATTGCAATATGTTCATGGACTACTTTGTCAAGACCTGTCATAGTTTGTTTCAAGTATTAGGCAGGGATGCTTCAGATAATATGCCTATTTCTCTAATGATGTTAGCAGTTGACATTCAGAATCAAGAGGTCAAAGAGCCATATGATTATGCAACTTATATTGATGACCAGATGCATAAGTAGATGTCAGAGATCAAGAACAACTTGTCTAAGATGGATGTTCATGTTGAATTCATATGGTATTCCATGTTGTGCCACATGTTTCTATTTGCTTTATCTTGAATGTGGCACCATAATCTACATGTTAAGAGTACATATGCTCAAGGAAATATGTTGCCGGTGCAGGTATGGACATGCATGTTGGATATGCATTGCACTACAACAGATTATGTCATTTTTGAAGAATATTTTGTGAGGAGAATCCTTGGATTTTTCGAACTAGAGGGTGAGAGGTTGCACCCAAATGTATTAGATTTCTTGAGACCTCTGGATAGGACTCCTCACTTAGGAATTCATCATAATTGGGGTGATTAGTTTTTCCATGAAAACACCACTTACATTAGGGTCTATGGATGTGAGACCCCACCTCATATATTGCCTAAGTATGTGCCTAAAAGAGTGGCATTTTTAGAAGTCATTAGGCAATTGAATGATTCTGACAAGGAGCATCTAAGGAAACACAAGAAGGGCTCATTCTTTCCTTCTTCCCTTAGATTTAGTGATTTTTTTATAGCTAATAAGAGTAGACTAGATAAAATTTATTCAATCATGCAATGTTTTGGGATGTATTTGGAACACCCAAGGCATTTTGACCCTGAGGGCTTCATCAACAAGATGAGGGTCAGTAAGGGAAGGCCTAGATATTTTCACCAGGTTGACTACAGTGATGATATTGCTAAGAATTTTTTTACAATGGATGATGTCCATCACTTAAGGATTAAGTGGGAAACTATTATGACAAGTGAGAAGATGAAGAAAAACATAAATCCTACATATTAGGGTGCATTTGCAGAGGTGCAAGACCCAATTCAGAGAATTGAGAAGATGCTGGACAATGCAGAGTAGTTGATTGGTCCTGCCCCTACAGGAGAGGAAGTGCCCACATATGAGACTAGAAGCTCTAGCAGAGGATATGCTGTCAAAAGGGAATCAATTGGCCCCTCCCCTACTAAAAAAGAAAAAATTATTGATTTGGAAAACCCCGAGGAGATTGAGGTAGTAGATTTGGAAGGAGAGGCAAAAGAACATATGCAAGAAGCTACCCATTAGGTGAATTTACCTGATAGAATAAGACCTTATTCATCCCCTAAAAATAGGGTAGTAAGAACAATGAGGAGCCCAAATGTGGACATTGAAGATGTAAGGATAATGTCTTGTAACAAATTTTTAGAGGATGATGAATTTGTCAATACTCCTGAATTCAGGAGTTATGTTTTGAAGGTAAGAAGTGAAGAGTTTCAAAAGAGGATTGAAGATGCTAAAGCTAGAGCAGGCCCTACTTAATATGATGCCATTACTCAGAAGGTCTTAAAGGAAGTTAATCAATCTATAAGTGCAATGACTTCAGAGGAGGGAAGGGCGTTGGTTGAAAAAAGTAATATTTTACTTCTTCCTCACTGGACCCTATTAGATGGCATTGCATTTGATACAATTACCAGAGAAGACTCAGATATAATAGGTGAGCAGATTGAGAAGGCTCTCTCTAGTGCAACCTTCAACCCTAGATTTTAAACACTAGCCATATGGGCTCTAGCCCCAAACAATAATAAGCCTAAGGTTGAACTGGGGGAATTGGTAGGAGATGTAATTGCTGACCTATTTTCCTCTATCTAGAGTTAAATAGTTCACCTTGTATTTTCCTTGAAAATCCTTTAGAAATGACCTTGCAAGGCTTAAATCCTTCAAATTATTCATGTTGTACCTTGCAAAAAATCCCAAAAATCTCACTTGGAGAATCCTTGCAGAAAACCCAGAAAAACCCAAAAATCTTTTAGCTTTAAGTGCCTTCCATTGGAGATTTTTCTCAGTTTTATACTTAGTCATTTTATATGCATATGCAATTGTATGTTTCTTTGTATGTATGTTCACATTGTATGTTTGAATGTACAATCACACATACAAAGGAAAAGATACAAGGGGAAGATGCAAAGAAAATATACAAAAGGCAGCATACAAAGGTGACATACAAGAATAAATCGGTGGAAAGATACAAGGCGAAAGATACAATGTCTGATGCACATACAAGGGGGACATACAAGGGGGACATACAAGTTCACATACAAGAGTAAATCCGAGATACAAAGTAAAGATGCATGTATGTGCCAACATACAAAGGGAAATATACATTCACAGATACAAGGGTCATATGCAATGTAAAGATACATCGGTAGGATACAAAGTTGAATGTACATTTGTGATATGCAAGAAGGAGATACAAAGGGTGGGGTCTACTTTCATACAAAGGCAATTATATCTCATTTACAAAGTGCACAAGGAGGTAAGATAGAAAGAGTGGGGTCCACCATTTGTATATATATACAATTGTATGTTTGCACATACAATCAAACATACAAGGAAGTGTACATCGCCAAGATGCAAAGACAAAATGTACATTGGAAAGATACATGATGAAGCATACAAGTCACAGACGCAAAGGTGAATGTATATCAGATATACAAAGGAAACATGCAAGGAAAAGATGCAAAGGAAAATATACAAAGCATGCATGCAAGGTAACATACAAAGGGCAGATGCATGTTTGCAATGTACAAGTGCCGTTGTATGTAGTTTTGCTTGTATGTTTGCATTGTATATGCAATATACAAGGGCCGATATACAAAGGGAAAACATACAAGTTAGACCCGACTAGGAAGTCAATTTTAGAAAATTTAAAGGTGGGGTCCGCAGTTTGTATGTTAGGTGCATTGTAAATGCCAAAATACAAAGAAGGGGAGATACAAGCCAGACCTGTTGCAAAATTCCAATATAGTTGATAGTCTTCTTTGAGTTCCGCATTGTATACATGGTCGATTGTATCTTAGATACAAGCATATACAAAGGTCACATACAATGGTTTTTTTGGCAAGAGAATATGTATCAGCAACTCATGTAAGGGTCCTTTCGATGGCCGATGGGGATGTAGTTTTTAGCGATGGGTCCCAGCTTTAATGCAGCAGTGAATTAGGTGGTGCCACGTGGCAGGGGTGGCAGATGCAAAAGGAGATTCAAAGCACATACAAAGGGCACATGCAATTGCATATGCAAGACAATTTGAATATGCAAAAGGAGGGAAATCGCATAAATGCATAAGTGAATCCAGTAGTCAAGTGCATGAGCGCTTGTATATGCAATTACAAAATATAGCGATATACAAGCACAGATATGCAAAGCGATATACACATGCAGTTGACTGTAGCTTTGACTGAGGATATCTCCCTTGTCCTGGTGAATTTCAAAATGCTTCAAAAGGCAAAAGTGCCTATTTTTGCCTCCTCTTTCATTTGGCGGGCTTTTGAGCAGGATTTTTTCACTTTCAAAATTTGGATCTAGATTTGAATGCTTTGTCAACTAGACATTTCAGCGACCATTATGAGATATGCAAATGCAGATATTTGTGACATTTATGGGTGCAAATTGATGATTCAACGGCTTACATTGAAGACCAGAAATATCTCTCATCTACCCTATTCCAGATATTTCATGCCATAACTTCTTGCAGATGGATGTCCCTTCAGATGCAGATATTTTCCTGATACAGCCTATGGGCAAATTGTTTGTAACTGACTGAGGTCAAAAATGAAATGATATATATACATGTAAATAGATGTATTGTTGTTGGTTGTTCTTCTGGGCTATTTTGTAATGGCTACTTGGCCTCTATAATCAATAAAACTGGTATGTTTGCCTCTCTTTTATTATTTTAGCACTGTGTCTCTATCTTGACCTCTATTAGAATCAATATGAGTCTGTGTGAGTCTTTCCAGCTATGAGATTATTACTGTGTCAATTTAGTTGCAGCCAAACACATATAAATCTGGTGTATCACTTATTTCATTTTAGTTTCCTTCCAACCCTTTTCCTAGCAAGCATTAGCACTAGGTTTAGATGCTTTTCTCTAAGCATTAGGCTTAGAAAGAGGAAGTCGGCCTTCTTTGGAGGTCTGATCTCAGTTCGCAAGGTCCCACACTTCGAGATCATTCCCATGTTTCTCCAGATTGCTAAAGTTTTACAACTACAGTAAGGGTTGAAATCTAAGAGACAATAGTTTTTGGCACACCTGGTGGGACCAGTTTGATGAACTTCTCATCAAGATACTAAGAGATTTGGTGTTTCTCCTAGTATTACCAGCCTTTGGAGGCAATACAACAACATCATGGTGACTCTACTAAACAAATCTACTGGTGAAAGCAGCCCAAGCACCTAAAATTTCATCAAAGATCAGGATTTTGGTGGTTTTCCTGGTCTATTCAACTTCTAGAAGCATCTTAATCACCTGGCGACTCCTTCTTTGGTATGTATCTAGTTTCTCTTTGGTTGTAGACCTATTTCACTCTAATTCTAACATTTTTATGATTATCCAGCATTTAGATGTTATAAAATGTCAGAATTTTATGGGAATCATGGCTATTCCCATACCCTTAATCTAAATACAGGCTATTGGCCCCCATATCAGCAATACCAAGCCCCAAATGCCTCTGATTTTATGCCATACAACCCTATCGCTACATAATATCAGCATCCTCATGATGCTTCCCCCTAATCTGATAGTTTCTATTGTCCCTATGAATGTTAATGCATTCAATGAGCTCATGAGCAGTTTCCTGAAGCTTGACAGACTTTTAGAAAATGAAAAAAGAGAAGTAGGGTATAGTCAACCTCAATGGTTTTATGACCTTAGCATCATAAGCTTATATGGTCTCAAGAAGTTGTACCTAAATCTAAAGGAGGAGGCTGATGAATTAATAGAAATGCTAAAACATGACTGGTAGTAAGAGACACAAGAGGAGGTTTTTTAGGAAAACCTTGCTATAAGGATGCCACCTGCTCAGCTTGCTGTGGAAGAAGCCCCAAAATTTAAGATTCCAAGCTTCAGGTAGGATAATCCCTCTACACCTCCAAAACCACTTCCTAGTTTTAAAATCCCAAGTTTTAGAGGCCCTCAGCCTCCACAGGAGCCTGATCCTAGCTTCAATCAAGTCCATCCTTCAGACCAAAGTGAATCTATGGAAGTGACTCAGACTTCTCTATCATGGCAACCTTCTTGGACCAACCATCCTAGTTACAAAGTACCAAACCTTGTAAAGGCTAATCCTCTCATACCAATTCAAAACCAGGAAGAGGAAAAAGTTGTAGAATCCAAGCCTATCATAATTTCAAGTTGGAAAGGGCCATCTTTTTCACCTTGTGAGGACCCTCTACCAAACATACAAAAGGAAACATGCTCTAGCATTCAGCTAGCAGAAGAAGAGCAAAAGAGGCTTTTGTTGGCTCCATTTCAAAGGTTGGAAACTCAATCAGCTATCTCTTTTCCAAATCCATTCTTTGAAGAAGAGGTTTCCAGTTTTAGAATACCAAGCTTCAGGCAAGGAGAGCCTCTTAAGTCTCCTGAATTGAATATTCCAAGTTTTAGAGGGTCTCATCCATTGCAACAACCAATTCATAAGGATGAGCAACCTAGAATCCACAAGTTTCCAGGATTCAATGCCTATATCTCTCCACAAGTCCCTGTTCCTGTGCAAACTCAAATTATCACTCCCAAGGAACAAATTTGTTTAGAACTCTCTCCCCTCCAAGAAATTCAAGAAGATATTCAGGCCTCTTTCCCTGATGCAATTTTAGTCCTCAAGGGTGGAGCTATTGTCTACCAAGATGATTGGAAAGATAGGCCAAAAGAGGAGGTGGAACAAGATAAAACTAATAAGGAGCATTTTGTTCCTACACTCATAGAGGTAGAATCGTTTGAACCTATTGCACTTGTGAGTACTATTAACCCAAATATGGGATTGAGTCCTCTAGACTTTAGTTCTTTTGAAGCATTTTCTCATTCATCCGATCAAGCAAACAAGGTTGAAATGCAAAGAGTGCATGGAGAAAACCTTAAGCTGCAGAGGCAACTTAACCAAAATCCAGAGGAGTTGCAGCTAAAGGATGGAGGCATAGGGGAAAAAGTGGGTGAGGTCACTTCAGAGGTGGATGATGTTGCCCTACTTCATGAGCTACTTGATTATGTTGAAGATGAAGAAAACAGGTAGCTAGTTGTGGATATGCAACAAATAGAGAACTTTGAAAATGTTGGCGGATTGTTGCAGGTTGAGGCTAAGCATGATAGTGAGGTTCCAAACCATAAAAGGGGCCAAGCATGTTGCTCTATATTAAATGAAGAGCAAGAGGCTGATGAAGCTGATTTGCAAGATCTCAGCTTGTTTGAGGAGCTTCCTTTCTATTGTATAGAAGAGTTTGAGGCTTATATAACAAATGAAAGTTTGTTGGAAGCAGCTACCTCATTGTTTGAGCTTTTGCCTTCCTTTATTGAAGAAGTAAAACTTGATTTAGAGGGCACTTCTTTGAGTAATAATCAGAGTTTTGAGCTTGGGCCAACTGTTTGTAAAAGTCTTCTAAGTGCTGATATGTTTGAGGAGCTTCCATGCTTTATTGAAAATAATGAGGAGATTGAATATGAGCAGAAACAAATTGCAGATTTGTTCTTTATTATCCAGTAGGGATATCAACTTCTTGGTGGGGAGGTTTTCTCTTTTGAGCATGTACATGGCTCATTTTCTAAGCCTAAATTAGAAATTCATGAGCATTCTATTCATGAGATGGAGACAACCATATCTCTAATTGAGATACAAGAGCTAGAGTTTTCAGACTAGCAAGAAGAGGAAGAATGCAGCCATGATGACATTATATCAACCTTCTTGGGTTCTTTGAAGGAAGAAGGAGAAAATCATGAAATCCCAAGTCAACTGTTTCACACACAAGAGCAACATGAGAGTCAAATGGAAGGCACCATCATACCAAATGAGGAACAAGAGGCAACCAATCCAAAACCTTCAAGGGGATGCCCAATCAGGCATCTAGCCCAGCTGGAGACACATCAAGAGGAGTCACCACTTGTCATGCTTACCTTTAAGCATGAAGTTGAGCATCAAAATGAGTGGGATCAACCCATTTATTCACCACAAGTTAGCAACATCAACAATCAATCTAGGTGGATAGGTGAGTTTATCTCCATTATATGGGGGGTGTTTTATCAATTTGTCATATGCCCATTCCCCCCTCATCTCTTTTTAACTGCCCACATGCATAAAAAATACTACAAATTGTTAAGGAAGGGCAGTTACTTTCAAGAACCAGTTAATGCCTTTCTTTAAGGTCACCTTTGACTAGTTAGTTTATGATTAGAGTAGTTTTATTTCAGTTTTAGGTTTCCTTTCAATAAGTGCCCTTGCAGTTTGTTGTATTCTCATTAGGAGATACATGCTTGTTTGTTGTTTTTTGTTTTGGCCTGGTAGCTTGCTCAATGATCCAGCTCCTTTGTTCTTGTTGCAGTCTCTATGTGACTCCATGCCCAATGGATGCTCAAGGCCATTGATCTAATAGTTTAGCAAGCAAACATCCCATAGAAGTCACCAAATTGTTGATCTATTTTCCCTTGTCCATAGTTAAATAGTTCACCTTGTATTTTCCTTGAAAATTCTTTAGAAATGACCTTGCGAGGCTTAAATCCTTCAAATTATTCATGTTGTGCCTTGCAAAAAATCCCAAAAATCTCACCTAAAGAATCCTTGTACAAAACCCAGAAAAACCCAGAAATCTTTTAGCTTTAAATGCCTTCCATTGCAGATTTTTCTTAGTTTTATACTTAGTCATTTTATATGCATATGCAATTGTATGTTTCTTTGTATGTATGTTCACATTGTATGTTCAAATGTATAATCGCACATACAAAGGAAAAGATACAAGGGTAAGATGCAAAGAAAATATACAAAAGACAGCATACAACGGCGACATACAAGGATAAATCATTGGAAAGATACAAGGCGAAAGATACAATGCCCAATGCACATACAAGGCCGACATACAAGGGGGACATACAAATTCACATACAAGAGCAAATCTGAGATACAAAGTAAAGATGCATGTATGTGCCAACATACAAAGGGTAATATACATTCACAGATACAAGGGTCATATGCAATGTAAAGATACATCGGCAGGATACAAAGTTGAATGTACATTTGCGATATGCAAGAAGGAGATACAAAGGGTGGGGTTCACTTTCATACAAAGGCAATTGTATCTCATAAACAAAGCGCACAAGGAGGCAAGATACAAAGAGTGGGGTCCACCATTTGTATATATATACAATTGTATGTTTGCACATACAATCAAACATACAAGGAAGTGTACATCGCCAAGATGCAAAGACAGAATGTACATTGGAAAGATACATGATGAAGCATACAAGTCACAGACGCAAAGGTGAATGTATATCAGATATACAAAGGAAACATGCAAGGAAAAGATGCAAAGGAAAATATACAAAGCACGCATGCAAGGTAACATACAAAGGGTAGATGCATGTTTGCAATGTACAAGTGCGGTTGTATGTAGTTTTGCTTCTATGTTTGCATTGTATATGCGATATACAAGGGTTGATACACAAAGGGAAAACATAAAAGCTGGATCTGACTGGGAAGTCAATTTTGGCAAATTCAAAGGTGGGGTCCACAGTTTGTATGTTAGGTGCATTGCATATGCCGAAATACAAAGAAGGGGAGATACAAGCCGAACCTGTTATAAAGTTCCAATATAGTTGATAGTCTCCTTTGAGTTCCGCATTGTATACATGGTCGATTGTATCTCAGATACAAGCATATATAAAGGTCACATACAATGGTTTTTTGGTGAGAGAATATGTATCGGCGGCTCATTCAAGGGTCCTTCCAATGGCCAATGAGGATGCATTTTTTAGCGATGGGTCCTAGCTTCAATGCGACGGCCAATCAAGTGGTGCCACATGGTAGGGTGACAGATGCAAAAGGTAATACAAAGGCAAATGCATATGCAAAAGGAGATTCAAAGCACATACAAAGGGCACATGCAATCGTATATGCAAGACACTTTGAATATGCAAAAGGAGGGAAATTGCATAAATGCATAAGTGAATCCAGCAGTCAAGTGCATGAGTGCTTGTATATGCAATTGCAAAATATAGCGATATACAAGCATAGATATGCAAAGTGATATACACATGCAGTTGACCGTAGCTTTGACTGAGGATATCTCCCTCGTCCTAGTGATTTTCAACATGCTTCAAAAGGCAAAAGTGCCTATTTTTGCCTCCTCTTTCATTTGGCAGGCTTTTGAGCATGATTTTTTCACTTTCAAATTTTGGATCTGGATTTGAATGCTTTGTCAGCTAGACATTTTAGTGACCATTTTGAGATATGCAAATGCATATATTTGTGGCATTTATGGGTGTAGATTGATGATTCAACAGCTTACATTGAAGACCAGAAATATCTCTCACCTGCCCTGTTTCAGATATTTCACGCCATAACTTCTTGCAGATGGATGTCCCTTCAGATGCAGATATTTTCCTGATATAGCCTATGGGCAAATTGTTTGTAACTAACTGAGGTCAAAAATGAAATGATATATATATACATATACATGTAAAACAGATGTATTATTGTTGGTTGTTCTTCTGGGCTATTTTGTAATGGCTACTTGGCCTCTATAATCAATAAAAACTAGTATTTTTGCCTCTCTTTTATTGTTTTAGCACTGTGTCTCTGTCTTGACCTCTGTTAGAATCAATATGAGTCTATGTGAGTCTTTCCAGCTATGAGATTATTACTGTGTCGATTTAGTTGTAGCCAAACACATATAAATCTAGTGTATCACTTATTTCATTTTAGTTTCTTTCTAACCCTTTTTCCAGCAAGCATTAGCACTAGGTTTAGATGCTTTTCTCTAAGCATTAGGCTTAGAAAGAGGAAGTCAGCCTTCTTTGGCGTCTGATCTCAGTTCGTAAGGTCCCACACTTTGAGATCATTCCCATGTTTCTCCAGATTGCTAAAGTTTTACAACTGCAGCAAGGGTACAAATCTGAGAGATAATAATAATAATAAAAAGAATGTCTAACACCCCTACTCCCCAAGCTACAAGCTTAAATGTCTAGACTGCACAGTTTACAGAAGTAGTCACAAATAAATTGTAAAAGGATCACAATGAGTTTCAGCTCAACTATGCTCAAGTAGTTGTGGAGATAAATAGGTTGAAGCAGTAATTGTCATTAGGAGCCATTACTTCAGCTCCACCACCAGTGATTCCAATAGCAGAATCTTTCCCAGTTGATACAGAGCCTCTCCTTTCATAAATTAGAGAATTAAAGGAGGATAACAAAAAAATGAAAGAAGAAAAGGAGAATACAGTGAAAGACATGGTCACCAACTTGATAAAAAATAGGGTGACCAAACTCTTGGCTAGGGTAGATGAGACCTCGAGGTCTTACTCACAATTGAGGTTAGCTTATGAAAAGCATGAATCAAATAAACAAAGGTTGTCAGTTGTGAAAGCTAAGTGGCTGCCAAGAATTGTAGAAGTCAGAAATCTTCTTAGGTGTTCTAGATTTGATGTGAGTGCACCTCCTAAGCTAAAACTAGTGGCAGATATGCTGAAACATTTTGAGGACATGGCCAATTTTCAATTGAGATTGGATACTGTTTTGGTGGATAAGATGCAGGCCATAGAAAAGATGGACACAAAGTTGTTGCCACATAGTTTGGAAGGTGATGGGAAAACTAAAGACTTGGACAAGTAGGAAAAAAACAAAAAGAGAAAATGGTTACCAATCAATTCTCACTTGTTGTGATGATGACGATCCAACTATGAAGATGTTGATATTATCACTTGACAAGCCACACATAGTTGAAATAAATTTTGAAATATTTTACAAGAATGTAAAGACTATATTGGATGCTATATATGTTAGTCATAATGGTAGAATTGTAGAGATTATCTCATTCCCCTAGCCATCTGAAAAGACATACAGCGAGTGGATAGACAAGTATGGGTCACATGATTGAAAAGGCCAACCACCACCTTCCCAGCATTAATGAAACAGATCTTCTTCAGGTGGCTACACATCTTCCAAGTCCATCTACCCTTTCTCTTCTTCTCTCCAATGTAGTAAATGATCTCAATGCCATATGGGTGATGCATTGTACCAAGCACCTTTTGAAATGGCAATGTAATTAATGTTGAGTACACATTCTTAGTTTATAAAAGAACTGTGTTACTCATTTTTTAGTGGTTGAAGATTTTTGGAATTTTTGGAGAGTGAATGAAATACAAGTTATTATGTTCTACTTCATCTCTTGTTGTGTAGGTTTATGAGTTATATGTTGAATGTATATTTGCATAGATTTTATCAATTTCATGTCGATTAAAATGAGTAATGCTTTATGCATGTATTCTATTATCTATCTCCAAGTTGTGTGTATTCTTCTTTTGAATCTAGATAACTAAGGGTTGTTTAAGATTCTGGAATATAGGTTTACTAAGTTGCATGCTTAATCTTCTACTTTTGTTCAAGGAATAGATTAAATGTTTTGGGTTAAGAGTGGGGAAGAATATATTGCAATAGGGATGTTTGTAAGTAGAGGAAACTGAATACCTTACCTTGGGTAGTGTTTGTAAGGAAATACTAGAAAAACCCCTTGAAACTTGATTATTGCTTTAGTATATGAGAATCATTCACATATATATGTCTATTTGACTCCATGCCCTGAGATAAGCACCGCTCTGACCTTGTGTTGAGTTTATGAATCAGAACCCTAATCTTGCAGCTGAACACAAAACAAAATCAAACATTATTTACAAACCTTTAGGATTTTAGGAGTAGTTGTAGGTTTCAAATCCTCTAGTCCACACCTAAAAATATAGACCAAAGATAGCCCCTTTACATATATCTTATAGCTTTGGCCTGAATAAGAGAGGATTTATCTGCTTTGTGTCAATATCCCAACAAACTCAGAGTTTTAACCCATGGATATTGAATAGGGAATACCCCCTAGGTTTTGCAGAGCCTAAAGAAGGAGAGGAGACATTTAGAGTTTGTCTTCTGTACTATTGGCCTCTAACCTGAGTGTCATGTTGATAAGTGATGGCTACTTTGTAGGGAAACTTAGGATTGATCAGTGGGAAAAACCCAACACTATGTCCAATAGCAACTCAAAGAGGTTTTCACTAGGGGACTTTAACTTTTTATTATTTTTTAATTTTTATTTTTTTGTGACTAAGGAGCTCTTCCTACTCCCCAAAATAGTAGTAGCAACAAGGTTGATTTCAAATCCTTTTTTGTGATCTCCTACTAGAATACCATCATAGATCCTTAGGAATTTGAAAATCACCTCATTTTTAAGAAATGTGTCTAAAGATGTGGGATCTATTGAACACCCAAGATACTAAGAGAGGGGTGAATCAGTATTCTATTAAAACTTTTACTTGTTAAACTAATAATCCATTTACCACAAGTAATAACCAAGTAGATTAAACATAACAAAAATAACCAAAATCCATCACACATGAATACCAAGATTTTTACATGGAAAACCCAAAACTGGGAAAAACCACGGTGAGTGTTAGCTCACAATATATTATGTAGGAACAATACCAAATTACAAGAAGGCTTGCTACCTTAGGGATCACTACCCAGAGCTCATTGCCCAAAGAAATGCTCACTACCTAGAGAAAGAAAGAAGAAAGAAGAATGGCTCAATGCTAGGTTGAACTGCTTAGATTGCATCTACACATGCATGGTTATAGTTCTAATGAAGCACAAAATACTATCTCAAAGCTCTTCATCTTGATTGCTTTGTTTCACTACTCTGCTTTTACATGAGAACAAGATCTCTCTTCTTCTTCTCTTATCGCCTCAACACAATCACCTTACTTCGCATGTTGCACACTTACATTTGCATCACATCACTCAAACACCAAATTCAATCCCATATATATCCACAACAATCAAAAACTTCATATTAGGTCAGCCTATTAAAGTGTACTATGTAGTCATGCCTTATGTACTCTGTCAGCCAAATTCATTCACCAAAATTCACAGCAGACCCAAACAACATTTGAAATACCTTCTCATATGTTAGCCTCAACTATTCTACCACTTAGGATTAAGTTTTAAACAATAGAATTTACCGCATACAAATTAAACTTGTTATATCAGCCTCCAATAGAGACTGCCACTAGTTCAGTTCATCTATCAAACTGGAACTTTTACTATAGATTACAACACTTGCTCAAACTCATATTAGAGACTCTTTAGACATCATAGATCATGCCTTCAGAACCGCAAAGAAAATACTCCTTTTGCGCCAAAATGTAGACCCCAAGAGCACATACCCTGTCACAGTCAAACACTATCAAACATTATAGCGATACTCACCATCTTGTAATTATCTTTTCGGTGGACTTCAAAACTTGAAACTCTAGATTTAGATACTTCATACAAGTGTTTACAACACCTTAAAATCACATTATGAAATATGCAATACCAGAGGAACATGGACCAAATCAATTGAGTGTTTTGTTCTAAATATCACTGTGTTCTACTCTACCAGACTTGGGTTGTTTGAAGATATGCTTCTAGTACTTATCAAGTGCTAAAATCTTGGATATAAGATCTTATAAGGACTACAAACAACATTCCAAAACCACATAATGTGATCTTCAACCGTGGACCAATCATAGCCATTACACTGCCTCTCTAGTACTATCTCTTGTGTACTACCAACACTTAGCCAAAATGACTAAGTCTTCTTCATCGGACCAAAAAATGTCACAATCTCAGTCCTTTTCTTGTTGCCATCAATGATAACACCATCATGCACAATCATCCATCATCGTAAAACTGAACACAATTTTGCTTTCCATAAATGCAATGTTCGCAAAAGTCAAACTCGAGATCACAATCATTTAACCCCTCAATGAGGTTTTTATTTTTTAGGGTACACAGACCCTTCTCACCAATGTGGCCATATCTCAAATGCCATAACATAGTCTTTTCAGCAGGAAGTTTAACTTCCAAAGCATGTGCACTACCATCAGAACTAGTTACAACAGATTTCTTCACTGCTCATTCAGATGGTGGGGATGAAGTGGCTGTAGCTCTTTTCTTCAATTCAGAAGAACTATTGCACTATGAAGTGCATGCCTCTAGCTGAAATAGAGTACCTCTCTGAGTACCCTTCACAAGCACCATAGATCCTCTAGTCATCTTGAATCCATCCTTTGAAAAGACAACCTATACACCTGCATCATTCAACATACCTACATAAAGTAGGTTCTGTGCAAGGCCTAGAATGTGCATAACTCTAGTGATCCCCTTCACTCATCCATCATGGAATTGGATTGAGACTCTTCCATGACGAACAATCTTCAGATGAGAGTCATCACCCAGGTACACTCTTCCACCATCAAACTCTTCATACTTTGTGAACCAATCTCGATGTGAGGTCATGTGGAATGATGCACCAGAATCAATCAACCACACATCATCAGATGCATGGGTGGCCAAGGCTATGATGAAGGCATCACCATCATCTTGTGACTTGTCAGAATCTAAATTAGGAGCATTCTTCTTCTTCTTTTTCTTCTCCTCTTTGCATTCCTTTCAAAAATGCCTGGTTTTCCCATAGTTCCAATAGAGAGCCTTGGACTTTCCAGGAGATTTGGATCTCCCATGGGATTGGGATCTACCCTTATCACCTTTCTTGTCCTTCTTCTTCCCTTTCTCTTTGGGTCTTCCACGAACCGCAAGAGCCTCTTTAGATGCCTCAGAATACTTTCTCTGCATCTCTTTAGATAATAGTGAAGATACCACATCTTCCATCTTGAAGGTGGTAGTGGTGCTTCCGATAGCCATGCCAAGATGATCCAATGAATTTGGCAAAGAACAAAGTAGGTTTATGCATCGATCCTCCTCCTCCATTTTCACACCCACAGATGTCAACTGTGCAATAATCATGTTAAAAGCATTCATGTGATCCACAACAGATCCTTTGTCTTCCATATTTAGAGTGAACAACTTATTTTTTAGGAAAAGTTTGTTTACCAAGGACTTGGCCTGATAAACATCACCCAACTTCTTCCAAAGATCTTGCGTGCTCTTCTCCTCATGGGCATTCAACAAGACAGAGTCAGCTGAATAGAGTCTTATGAGACCCTTAGCCTTATGATCTTTGAGGTCCCAATTAGCTTGTGACATTGCTATAGGTTTCACACCGGATACGATTTCCCATAGGTCACGATCAACAAGTAGGTCCTCCATCTTGAGTCTCCACAACTCGAAATTAGTGCCATTGAATTTCTCAACCTCTAACCTTCCGAATTTAGTTGCCATCTCCTTGCTGTAGCAAGATACAGAATACTCTACACAACACTCCCACTCAACCTAAGATTAGCTCAAAAAACCCCTACCAAGCAGCTAGAACCAAAACTAGCCAAGCTTTGATACCAACTAAAAGGAATCTAGGTGTGCAGAAATCACTTCCTACACTAATCTAATGAGGGGAGGAGAGTGCAAATTCAATTTATCCTTACTATTATAGCAATGTTAAACCCACTAATAGAGATATTGTAGGAAACACATAAACAAAAAAGTGAGACAGAAGAAGAGAGACACAAGATATACGTGGGGAAAACCCTTATCGGGTGAAAAACCCCACACTTCAAAACCTACACAATGTATTATCAAAACTTAAATATTTTACAATACACTTGCAATGCAAGCTCTCAGGAGTCTTTGACACTCATATCTAGAGACAAACTGATAGCATAACAGTACCTATCAAACCTATAATACATCTCCTCTCAAAAGCACCTTTTATATAACAAATACAAGGCAAATATGGCTTCACATAGGGATGGGCATCTAACATGGCCTCATGGCCCAAAACCCATGCCTATGGACACTTGTCCAACTTTGTAGGATGGTCCTAGTAGTTTTCAAGTCACCCCATCCCAAGGAGGTCGCCTATTTCCAAAATGGGCTATGATAGATGCTCTTACAACTCTTACAACCGTTATAGAATCTGTCATAGCTGTCATAACTTATAGTTGTAAGGGAATCTATCATACACATGATATAAATAGCATATTCTCTTACAACATGTCATAGTCCACCTTGGGCACCCAAAGATACCTTTATTAAAGATGCTCTTCGATACATGTCTTCACCTATCATAGAATCTCCTATTTCTAACTTTTACATGTCATAACTTTGTCATAGGAATCTATCATTACCGTTATGGTCAATATTCCCTTACACAACATCCAAGATGCTGACACATGGCAAAATATTACTACCACTAAGTGGGATGCCTATCTCCTCATGTGAGGACAAAAATACACGTGATCATATGCCATGTAGGATGACACATCACCGTGCCAACTCCCACAATATGACAACATAGGATTTGCATTCAATTGATACAATAGGCAAATAATAAATAAATACAATGTAAAAATACAAGGAATTACCAAGGTTGAGACACCTTAATTCCCAATAGATATGATCCTTTTTCTTGAAGTACGCCTTTGTCTCATGGAAGTAAAACTTTGTCATCTGTTAGCTCACCCTTGTCAGTTGTCAGCTCGCCTTTGTCTAGTGGACTAACATGCCTTTGTCTACAAGTATAACAATATCTATTTCTTAGTGTCTTTGTTCTGATTTCATGCTTTTGTCTAATTCAATGCCCTTGGTTGTACTTTCATGCCTTTGTTTTATCATTATTTTACAACTAACTTGTGGGGTTGTGTTGGAACTAACCTAGTTGTGCAACTTGTTTACGCTTGTCAAAGATCATAGCTCAAACTACTAACAAGTTTGTTGTAGGTTTTTTCTTGTCAAAGACATATTATTTGAAACTTTGTGTTTTCTTTGCTTGGTGTATTTGATTGTGACTTAGGGTGTGTATGTTCTTCCCTTGCACTTAATGTGATCTTGGGAATCAAAAGCATCCTTGAGCCACATTCATCTTCACACACACATTTATCTTTCTAAGGGTAATTTAATCTTGTTTATGTGGATCAAGTGTGTGTGTATGCTCTCCCCTTGTACTTAGTGTAATCTTGGGGATCAAAAACACCAATTATTTCACTTTTTGTCACCCAAGGTGTGTTAAGTTGTGTATGTTATCTCCTTGCACTTTGTACAACCTTAGATATCAAAAACACTTAACATTGTATTTTTTTAGGAGGCCTACATGGGGATTTCATCACCCCAAGGGACGACCTCAACCACGCGTTCTAGTGGGATATATCAAAGGGGGAGAACAAAATTTGTACCTCAATCTAGTCACATAGTCATTGGCACAGCCTTGGGGCCCCATGTAATTCTGGACACAAGGTGAAGTGACTTGTCACATGCCTTCAATGGACTAGCATTCACAAACTTGGACCCCACATAACTTGTGTATATAGGTAGCACCCTTAGAAATCTTGTACATCCTATTTTAAGAACTTTCGACCATCTTCTAGTGTGGTGTAGGGTTTAGTTGATCAAGCATGAAGTTACTCACCATGTACTTCCAAGGGTAGATTTATATAAGTTTTCTTTGGGCAGGGCATCAAAGCCTCCAAGGAAAGGGAGAAGGTGAGCCATTGTGCCACTAGACCCCTAGCTATTTTTCCTAGAAAAGATATTCCTAGTTAGGTAGGAATATTGATAAGGTATTATATTGTGTGGACCTACACTACGACTTGACAAACCTACTTTAATAATCTAGGGTGTTGTTATGTTTTGCGTGTGTGTTCATTTGCATAAACCCAATCCAAAATCCAAATCATTTTCAAAACTTATGCATGTGTGTATAAACATTGTTGTTTGCCAATTTTCCCAAGTCAAGGTTTCAAAACCATTCCAAACATTTCCAACATCTAAGGGTCCATAGTTCAATATTTTGAGAGAATCCTTGTCAAATTTTATCTTAAGGTTGATTTCTTTAAGATCCACTTGACCATAGTCCACATTGCTTCCATCCTTTTCATCTACCTTATCTTCCATCCACATCAAACTTGTCTTAGACTTTAAATTGAGATTTTAGCCCTTGATCAAGACCATCATATTTTAATCCTTTAATCAAATCCTAGCCAATCATAGATCATCTTTGCTTAAGATCATAAGTATTTCTTAATTATTTGAAATCTATCCTCATCCTTAGTCAAATCAAATCTAAATTTGGTCTTGTACCTTGATCTTAACCTCAATTCTAGTCCAAGTCATCATCCTTCTAGTCTAATCACTCCCATCCACATCATCCCTAGTCTTGTTATCATCTAATTTCTCTTATCATCCTTAATTTGATCCAAGATCTTCAACACATCAACCTTTTGTTACATCATCAAGATCTCTCATCTTATAGCCCCATAACTAGATCACAAACCAAGAAAATCATGAACTCTCACAATGATAACCAACCCACTTCACCTCCTCCCACAAGTGCATATGATGATCAACCTTTTCTACAACATCATCCCAATGACACAAATCCACATGAACATGATTATGATCAATAAGAGCATTCACCCAGATACATGTATTACCTCAAGAACATTCTAGATAAAGACTTTGTTTTAAAATTTCTCTTGGAAAAAGGGGTGAAACTCCCTTCTCACCTTGAGGTGAAATACAAAGATCCCAATCCTCCTTGTCCTTCATCACAACCCACCATGGAAAATCCTCAAGAAAATCCAATAGGTAATATGGCCTTGCCTCCACCTTTTGATGATCCTAATTCCACCTACTCCTTTCAACTAGGTCCACACACATCATTCATGCTACAAATCTCCAAGCCATCTAGAACATCTCATCAATACATTCCTACACTTTCCACTACATTACCAACTTCATTTCCACCCATCTCCATTCCTCAACAAACACTAGTAATCCCATCCATATTTCCATATCCTATTCCATCTCAACCAATCTCTTACCATATACCACTAAGTCATCCACAACCCATCTATTCGCATGCTTCATCTCAACCCACTACATCTTATCAACCCAACCCTTCAAACACTCAACCTATGGTCTCATATCCACAAAACAGTTATCATCACACCACATCCAATCCTTTGATATCACACATCATTACACAACCCTTGTCACATGGACCTATCAACTCCACCTCAACATCATCACAAAACCACTTCATTTGGATCATAGAATGCAAGAGATGGTAGAAAACGTTGTTCAAAAATTTCAAGTTGGAACCTAACGTAGACATTTCAAATTTGAAGACTTTTGTCCTTATCCATTGGATCTCTCCATCATGATGACTTCTTTTCCTCCTAATTTTGAGGTCCCCAAATTTGATAAATATAAGGGAAAATGAGACCCTCAGGATCATTTCAAACAATTCTTTAAGGCTTGTCAAGAGGTTTCCCATTATTATGTTTATCTCTTGAAACTTTTTCCACTAAGTTTGGCGAGACATGCTTTAGATTGGTTTCACCACCTTACTCCTAGCACCATCACAACCTTCCTTGACCTCTCAAAAAAAATTGTTGGTCATTTCTCCTACAATGTTGAAAATTAACTCATAATGCTTGACCTTTGTAATTCCAAGCAATATAATGGAGACAGCTTTGCTTCTTACTTACAAAGGTGGAGAGGGCTTGCAATTTGAATCCCATAGGCCATCCCTGGAAAAATAGGTTAATATCTTCATCTAGAACCTTAGTCAAGAAATGACCTTTCATCTTCAAATCCATTATCTTTCTACATTTGAGGAGATCATTGAGAGAGGGATCAACAATGAAAAAGCCCTTATCTCTAAAGGTTTAATCAAATCTCAAACCAAAGACAATAGCCACACAAATGATAAATTTAAACCTTGGGATAAGAACAAACATGTGGTTAGTGATGGAATCATCAATGTTAAGCATGTCTAAACAACTCAATCTTCCCAATCTAATGTGCCAAAAGTCCTCTAGAGTAGTACCATCTCTCTTCTTGAGTGACAATTTCAAGTACTTTCCAATTCATGATGACATTTCATAGATTTAGGAGAGCCCATCAAGTCATTCTTTCAAAAGCTTGTGCAAGCCAATATAGTCTCATTCCCTTATACTAAACCCTATAATGATAATTAGTCCAATCCAGCATGGTATAATGAACAAGAATATTGTGATTATCATCATGTCCATGTTCACCTCATGCATAATTGTATGAGGCTCAAACATTATATTTGAGATCTTATTGATTAAGGAAATTTGGAGAGCAATACTAAGCCTAGCTCCTCTTCTAATGCAAAATTGTGTGTTTATAAAGATCCTTTTCCAAATCATCAAACCAAGTCCATTTCCATTGATCCCAATCAATCCCAAGATAATCATACCAACAATGTTCTTTATAATGAAGTCCCTTATGATTTTGACAATGTCATAAGGAGAATTGATTGTGATCCTTCACAAGTTTCCACCACCACCATTAGAGCCCCATCCCCTAGATGTGTTATCACCACTCATCATAGAACCATTACTATTCCCCAATATTCATCTTCCTCTTCCCCACATTCATCCTATTATAATATCCTTGATCACCTTGGGAACATTCCTGCACAAATCTCCATCCTAGATCTCCTCAAGGTTTCCCCCATCCACAAAGTCGTATTGGACCATGTCCTCCAAGACTCCCAAGTCCCACACGATATTGATCTTGATCAATTCCAAGATCATGTGAGTCACCTTTCTTCCACCTATCACCTTCCCTTTACCCAACAAGACATGACATCCATTGATCCATCTCATAACAATGCCCTTCATATAGAGGTCTTGATCTCCAAAAACAAATTCAAATGTGTCCTTTTGGATATTGGAGTTGGCTTGAACCTATGTACCTTGAAGTTAATAAAACAATTAGGATATTCAAAAGCTAACTTGGAACCATTCCCTTATACTATCAAAGGATATGATGATACTGAGAGAGAATCCAAAGGCACCATATGTCTTCACATAAAAATGGGACATGTCCTTTTACACACTACATGTGTCCTTGACCTTGATATTCCATACAATATCTTACTTGGATGCCCATGGATCCATGTTATGAAAGAAGTACCTTCTACTTACCATCAATGTATAAAGTTCCCACATAATGGTGTTGAAATTACTATCCAAGTGGATCCTAGACCATTTGCATCTTGTAGAACCTTGGGAGTTGCTATTTCTAAAGATAACCTTCTTCCTAACAATAATATTTTCACTAAAGAGAAGGTCACCTCTTCCACATCTTATGTTCATACCAATGACCTCACTTCCACTTCATCATCCTCTAAGGATCCTAAAGTTACCAAGGTCAAGATTATTGACAAAGGTTGCAGAGAATATAAGTTACATAATTCTTGCCATGTTGAACTACTCCATGACACTTCTTATGGTCTAGGATGCATGCCTTCTAGTGTGGAAACTAAGGATCATCATGTTCCCTCTACAAGTCTTGATGAACCCTCTAGTGTTGTTGAAAGTACCATCGATGGGACCATCAATGCCTCTCCCAAAGACCTTGACATTTCATCCTTATTTCATGACCATGCCATCTTCACCATTGAGCCCTCATTGCCATATCCTGCTTCCACTTCATGGGACCAAAAAAATCCAATCTCTCACACTACTTGTCACAATGATGGAATGCATATTAAACTCCTTAGTCTTATTCATACAAAAGTAAAGAATCCTAAAATTCCTAAAACATTGGACTTCAAAGAAATAAATCATGGGGTATCCAAAGTCAAATAAAAATCCATTTTACTCCTAACAACCAAAGACCATTTACTTGAAGAAAAAAAATCCATTTGAGTATCAAATCAAATCCAAAGAAGCTTCCTAAAAGTGAGATTGTTGGTCCCCCATCACATTCACTCCATAACACTTCCAACACCTTCCATAATCCCATACCACATACATCCACTCCATCCATAATCAACAAGGCTAGGATGGTTCCCATTTACATTTCCTAAATACAATAAAGGTTAATCTTGTACTTAAGGAGGTGCATTATGGTGTCCACGGTGCCCATCCTAGTGACATTATCCTTACAACACAACTTTCACATTCTAACCACCATCATGATCATTGTACACTTGTTCCAAAGTCCACACTTCCACCTAATATCATACCTTTCCATGCTTATCTTGTTGCAATATCCCAATATACAAAAAACGATCTTTTTTTTAAAACAAAAAATAGTGAAGAGAAATAATCCATCCTATGGTGAAAACCACTTAAATTGTGGCATCTTGGATAAGTGCCTTGGTGAAAACCTACTTGCAGGCACCATGTCTAGTAGTCAGCTTCTGTTATCCTCTAGATCACTTGTCCCATGCTTCCCCATTAGTTCATTTTCATCTAATATATTATTCTTCCACTATATCTTATCTACTATCCTTCTTATTTTTCAAAGTCTTCCCTCCCCTCCCTATCATATACATCCCACCCATTTCATGCTTTTACCTTGATTATACCTAGGGGAAACAAATTATGTTTTACTTTGGGCATAGGTTTCCTTGTAAACTCCTGGTTGTCCATGGTATGGCTAAGTTCCTCATCTTTGGGCCTCATACACTTGCATGTTCCATGACCATCTGCATATGTTGATATCACATATTCTATCTTACACCCATGGAATTAAACATTTTCCATAGCATCCCCAATCTTTATCCTCCATCCCATAATAAAAAAATCACCCATTCCCATCCCAAAACATTTCAAAAAAATCCAAAAAAATTCCTAAAACACAAAAAAAAAATCAAATATCTGGAAAAAATTCCAAGCAATAAATCCAAATGCCGGACATCCTTAATCGATACCAATCTAGTCAAATCATCGAAAAGCATACCTTTCTCTTGTTCCAACCTCACTATCAACCCAATCAATCAATCATCATCAATGGGATATATCATTCCCACATCCTTGTGTTGATCTAGGGATATAGATCGTTCCCTGTAATGACAAAACTATCTTAATCATTAATCAATCAATCATCAGTTTACAGATTGACAGGGGCAATATCTTGTTTGTTTTTGACTCATTTGTGCATGCTTTCTTGATTTCTTGTGTGTGTTATCATTTTATCTTGCATTTATATCAAGTCCTTGGAACATATTGCTACAAACAACATCATGGTCTTCCATATCATGGTGCCCAATGACATATGTTTTCTTGTGACCTTTGTCTTTTAAGTCAGTCCTTTCATGCATACAACACATCATCACCCTGGTCTTTATACCTTGGTGCATAATGTCTAGTACTATATCAAACTATATGGTTCACTTAATGTAGCATAACGTATCAATCATCCATTTTTTTTCCATCCTTTCTCTTGCATCCACTTTCCTTGACCAATCAATTTCATCCATTTCAAGAGCATACCCATGTTCTTCCAACCTACCTATCTTCTCAAGGAGCATCCCATCCTTACATTGTTCCTCCACATCACTCATTCAAGTTGCAGGGGCATCCTTTTCCCTTCATCCATACATTATCTTCTTTGAAATGATGTTACTTCTCTTAGCCACAAAATCATCGCAAAGAGGAGCAAAATGTAGACACCTAAAATTGACCACGTCCTTATAGCCCTTCAACATCCCTTGGACATTCATCTTGCAACACATTGTCCCTTAATCCTTTTCCCAAATTAATTAAACAAATTATATTTATTTAATTAATCCATTCCCTTCATCACCTAAATTAAATAAATAAATTATAATTATTTTATTAATTTATCCTCCCATCATCCCCTCTCCAATAATTAATTAATTTATTATTTAATTTAATTATTGAGAGTCACATGACTAGCTTTTCCTCATCCTCATCCGCATCCACTTGCAACAATCAATAAATGAGTGTCCCAAAAATCAAACTAAGTTTTCATTCTAACCACTCATTTCATACTACATCTCCAAATATTAGCCATTCACATAAGGATGCCCTAAAAGCTTTGTCCTTATCTTACAATCCTCTCATCAAATCCTAGCCATCTATTTAATTTTCCACCTCTTAATCTTAGTCTTCTATTTCCACCTCTTAATCCTAGCCATCCATTGCACCTCTTAATCCTATCCCTTTATCCTATTATCCAAGCATCTATAAATCAAGCCTTAACTAAGCCATTGTCATCCACATTCAAAGTATCATCATGCTGTCACAATCATCATAGATCTCCCGTTATCATATATCTATCATATTTATCTAAGGTTATGTTGCTAGTTTGAGCAACCAACATATTACAATCACTATCAAATATCAAGGGCAATAAGGACTCCTTTGGTCACATTGTTTCATTTCCATTTTTATAGTTACTTGCTCTTGTTGTGTCTTAAGTATGGAATAGGTATCTGCTTGTATTGTTTCTATCATTAGGGAAAAATCTAGGGCAGAAATCAAAATAACAAATATTCAAACCCTAACTAGCACCATGAAGTACAAACTAGTATGAAAATGAAAACAATGAACTAAAATGTAAATTGAATACACACTAGACTTGACTTATCTCCATGGCCCTTCTCAATTTTGCATGAGAATGCATGATTTTGAAGGGTTGTTTGTTGGTTGCTCACTATTTCAGTAGCCTAACGATGGCATGAAGATGAATGAAATATGATTCTAGACTGATTTTGGCAACATGAGGCTACTTGAAAACTAGATATGAAAATGGCTCATGAGAGGGTTGATTTATAGGAAAGGCTGATTTGAATGGAGGGTTGTGATTGAGATTTGACTTTAGAGACAAATGGAGGGTTGAGATCAATTAGGTTTTCCCTTCACTAGAGGACAAAAGATAATTTTAAATTAGAAGAAATGATGAGATGGATAATGGAATTCAAATTAAATAAATTTGTTCAATTTAAATTTAATTTATTGAAATGATGCATGTGAAAGGGGATTTTGTCAATTAGGTGACGGTATTTAAACAAACATTTTATTTTTTTAAATTAATGAAAGGGGACATTAGGAAAATGAATGAATAATTAAATAATCAATTAAAATTAATTATTTAATTATAGAAGAAACATGGACAAATGATTAGAAAGGATGAAATTGAATTAGTTGAATTTTGGAATTGGAAGGAGAAATTGTCCTGTCACATTTACGACACGACGACATTTTTAAGTGTCTACATTTTGCCCCTCTTTGAGATGATGTTCAAGATGATGAAATTTATGTCAAGAAACATCATTTCAAAGAAGCTAAGGAAATGGATAGAGGAAAAGGATGATGATGGAAAGATAGGATGATGATGCCCCCTCGAGAGGATGGGTGGGTTGGATAAACATGGGTAGGCTCTCGAAATGAAAGGGATTGGTCAAGGAAGAAAGATAGGGGAATGGATAGAAGAAATGAATGATACATTAAGCTGCAATGAAGGTGGAGGAATGAAGATGCGAGAGAGAGATGGTGGAGGAATGAAAGATTGGCTAGAAGAATGGGAATGAGATCTTGCTTTGATAGATTTTTTTGAGCTTCTCAAGTTTGCAATTTTTTCTACTTATCATCATAGAGCTTATTATGTCAAGGAATGACAATCACAATGGCATGATAGAGGCCAAAGTGCAAAAATGTGATCCCTTGTGAAATAGGCACATGATAGACAAGGAATGCCTTACTTAGACTAGTAACTATGGTACCTTGCCAGAACATGCGATTCAAGATAACTGTGAGGTGTGCAAGTCCTAATGTAAGGAAGCAATTATTCTTTCCAATACATGGGATGTATTTTATTCACACCCAATGGAATCCTAATCACACACAAGGCACCAAGTTTTCCCAATCATTTTGCCAAGACAAACCGCAAACAGAAATCAAAGAAAAAGGTCTCACTCTATCCTCACTTCTCTTCATCACTTAGGGACTGCCTTGAGAAGCATAAGAACAAGACCAAAGAAAACAATGCAAATGAAACATAAGACAAAGCAAACAACCGTTAGATCACTTGCTAAGTGTATATGTGTTTATTTGATTGATTGATTATGATGATTCGATGAAGGAGGCCTGGTTTCAGGATGGGAAGCATGTTGTATAAGATGTCTGGTCTAGTTTCGACAATGCAACATCTTTTATAAGGCAAGTGATAAGAGGGTTACATCTCTTATAAGACATGTGGTCTAGTTTCGAGAATGTTGCAAGTGTGAAATGATTGTTGATGTTTGATAAATAACACGTCATATAAGGCACAGAGTCTTGGTTTTGATGATGCCCCATTCCGTATAGTGTATGTAATAGTTGATACTGATAGTGACATATGATTATCACAAGGAAATTGATTGATTTGACTAATTGGATAGCTTGTCTTTGTTGATTTTGGGATTGGTTTAAAGTGCATGTTTCTATGAAAGATTTGATTGTCTAATCAAAGTGTCCATCTCACCAAAGGATGACTTATTATGATGGTTGAATCAATGGGCCCTAAGAGACTGACCTAGTGCCTCGGGGGCTCATCAAAGATGGCCTTGCCTATGTGAAAGCTCAGAGGCAATGTAGTTCAACCATGTGAACTATGGTTTGACCTAGGATGTAAGGGTGGATTTGATTTGAAGAAGTGATTTGACTTAGAATGAATTGATTGATTTGATGGATTAAGGAATGATGATGAATTGATTGATTGATTTGAAATGATTAGAATGTTTGAATGGATTGATTGAGAACATTGATTGAGTGATTTGGTTGAAGAATTGAATGATTTGAAGAATTGATTTGGTTGGAATGATGTGATGAATTGAATTGGTTTGAATGAATGGATTGATATGATGAGTTGATTTTATTACTTGGATTTTTTGTAGGATATTTGATTTTTTTGAATTTTGGGGAATCTTTTGAATTTTTGGGTTTTGACATATTTTGGTTTTTTTGTATTTTTGAGATGTTTCAATTTTTTTGGATTTTGACATGTTTTAATTTATTTTATTTTATTTTTGAGATGTTTCGATTTTTTTGGGTTTTTTTGAAATGTTGCAATTTTTTGGTTTTTTGAGAATTTTGGAATGTCAATGGATGACAATTTAGATAGCCTTTATGCTAGATACCAATGACAAGGGAGGAGCAAGTCTAGGTGGGAAGGGATGAATGGAAGAAAGGGTGGGTGATAGCAAATGGAATGGATGTATGTATGCATAAGAGGGCAAGGATGTGATCTCCAAGGACTATGTTGCATAGGAATAACATGCCCCATTGTAGGTAGTATGCTTAGGATTTGACATGGAAAAGTTTATGAAAATAGGATGATTGGATGGATTGGAAGGGATGAGGTATATCAAGGGATATCCAAAGAATGTTTCAACTTTTTTGCCCCCATTTCTTTATCAAGGTCAAAAGAGGAAGGGAGAATGAATGGACTCGATAGGCTAAGTATATGTATGTAGGTGGATAATGATGAAGATAAGATAGGATAATATGGAAATGGTAGGATATGATAGGATGGATGAGACAACGTGCCCCCAAGTGTAAGTTGCATAGAAGATCAATCTACACATGACGCCTATTTTCCAAGTTTTCATCATGGTACTTATTCAATGTGCCACCAAGGGTGGTTTTCATCGTTGGACAAAGGGATTTCTCTTTACTATTTTGATTTTTTTTTTTACTTTTTTGACTTTTTGAATGGGAGAAGGTGGATATGGAAAGGAGGGATTCAAGTGTCTAGTTCCAATGAAAGGTGATAGTCCCGCTAGAGATAGGTGTTTTCACATGGACCATGTCAAGTCATTATGGTCATCGATATTGGTAGGGGATTGCATGAAAGGGAGATGGATTGGGTAGATAGTGGATTATGATGTGGATTATGTAGGAAAGATAATGGATTACGATGTGGATTATGAAGGATTTATGCATGGAAGATGGATGGAAGGCTTATGCAAAAGCATGGACCGTAGGAAGGTGATGTGGAAGATATGTAGAATAATAGTTAAATGATGGGGTGATGGAGGTATGTGGGAATGTTGCAGAATGAAATGGAATCACGACCAATGGTCGCACACACCATGATAAACATGGAATCTTTTGATTTGAAGGTGGTGTAGGAAGCAATGGCGATGTTTGCTTAGTGGATGGGTGATGTAAGCATTTAGGGACCCACATAGACTTAGTGTTTTTATGACTTTTGCTTTTCATGTGGAGTGGAAGAATTTGAGAATTTTGATTGGAATGGTATTTATGGATGGAAGTGGATAGTTGGGATTTTTGAGAGGTGGATGCCTCACTTGAATTGATTGCTTTTTCCTTAGGGACTCATACCATTTTGGTTTTTGACTTTGCTTTTGAAGGTATGGGTTTGGGTAGCTTTTTAGTTGGATTTTTCTTTGACTTTTTGAATTGATACCCTAAGGCATTAGGACCCTTAGGATTTTTAGATTTATGGGTAGAGGCATCCAAATATTTTTTTTTAATCCCATGTGGCAGGTGGAAACTTCATGTTTAGACAATGTGTGCATTTATTGGTCATGATTGGGATATTTAGGGAATTTGTAAATGGATGGATTTGGTGTTGGTATAAGTGGAGGTAAAGTGGATGGAGGGATGTTAGGCATTGGAAGTAATGGAGGTAAAGTAGATGGTGGAAGGTGTATGGTCACATGCTTTTGATGCTTGTAGGATGATGGAGGTGGGATGATAACATATGTCTTAGGGGTGTGATAAGATGTTCGATGGAAAGTGGACTTAAGAGGAATGAAGGAAGTACCAACATCTTTAGATTGTTAACCTAGGGGTGTGTATCCAAGGCCATATGAGCGTGGAGGGACATTGACATGGATGGGATCCAAAATACCTTGTTCATGAAGGCCTAAGCATTTACCATGATAGTTCATTTTTTGGAGGATGAGATTGACAATGGGACTAGGTGTGTTTTGGACACTAGACGTGAGTTCCTTATTTGATGGAGAAGGTGAAGTGGATAATGGTTGTCATCCTAAGGAAGAACACTCATGGATGAAGGTGGATAGGCCAAGGGAATATGATGGTGGACTTGAAATGGGATCGATAGTGGATGAAGAAGGATCATTAGGATTTTGAGTATCCTTATGCATGTTATGATCCAAGTTATTTGTTTGATCTTCTATTTTTGCTTGGGAGGCATGTGTCTCATCATGACAACTAGAATTTTGCACATTAGGGATAGATAGAGAATGGATGGATGGATGGGGTGATAAGCTCTTGACCATGGAATGCATAAAGTTGACTAAGAGGATCATCATGGTCTTCTTGATCATAGAGGGGATCTTGATCATATATGGGAGCTTGATCATCGAAAGGAGTAAGTGTGTTGTGGATGGGTGGAGTGGAAGGGGTTAGATCTTGATTTACATAAGGGGGTAATGTTTCCACATGATTTGGATTGGACCCTTGACATAGCTCTTGACTTGGAATGGAAGTGAATGTGGAGGACTCTTCAATAGGGTCAATATGTTGTGGACCGCATGATGGGGTTGAAGGGATGGACATGGTATTTGAAGTCTCGTTGCTAGGATCAAAGATAGATGTTTGACATGGAGATGATCTATTCCATGCTAGTAGCCAATGGATCACATCCTTTGTAAGTGTATGAGTGGAATGACAATATAGTGGATGGACAATGAGGGTAGATGATGTGGACTTGTGATTAGGATTAGGAGTTGAAAGTTCCCATGGTGGAGGGATGAGAGGGATGGATGACGTTGGCTTAGGTTTTGGACCTTGGTTGGGTGGAGGGTCAAAAGGATTGGATGAAGTGGTAGATTTGGATGACTCCACATGTTTACTTTTATAATGTTTAAACTTAGGACGTGGAGTTAATGGGGGATTAGAGGATGGTAATGATAGTGAATGGCTTGCATGGACTAGGTTGATGTCTCCCTTGTCAAAGGTGGCATTAGAATTCAAAGGCACTTTATCTTGTTGCAAAGGGTTACTTAGACTCTCATGTGCTTGTTTGTGTATGAATGGATAGGTTGATGTGGTGTTGACTTGATGTGTGGATGAACTAGGTTTTGGACTTGTCTCATCCTCGTAATTAAAGAGATAGCCTCCTCAAAGTATGAACTTGGGATTAGGAGGAGGGGTTGCTTGGAGTATAATATTTGGTCTTGGTTTGGACATAGGATCACCAAGGATTAAAACCATGTTGACAAGTGATTGACTAGGATGAATGATGAGATGGAGTGACTAGGAATGTGATAGAGTATGAGATTGATTAGATGATTAGATAGGTGATTAGGGATGATTATGTTATGGTTAGGGTTGACTTGGAAATGATTAGGATATGATTAGGGGTGAGGTGAATAGGATGAATTTGATGGAATGATGTGATTAGAAAGGGTGATTAGGATGTGAAGGTTGAATGATGAAGATATGAGTAGGATGTGATTATGATATGACAAGGATGGTGTGGGTTGGATGATGTGTTGGAAGGAATGTTTAGAATGTTTGGAATGAGGGATGACTAGGAGGATCTATTCCCTTTCTCCTCTTTTTGCAACTGTGTCTACCAAATAAGACTTGTGAATTTTGGGATGCTATGGCAATGTCAATGTAAGGTGATGAGGCCCAGACTATGATAGAGGCTAATGGATATTAGTCTTCGAAAAGTCTATCTCCAAGAGGGTACCCTCATTTACTAATGACCTTATCAAAGTATAAATTAGATTTATCGAGACCTTGAGGTGTGTAAGAAATGATTGATTAAAGTGAACCCATGAGTTTCAGAATTCACTTGGAAGGATGAACTTAAACTAGCCTTGGAGTATTAAGCCCAAGTTGTGATTGATTTGAAAAATATGTTAAGGTCTCTTGGTCCAGATTTGTACTTGTGATGCAGTCAAGCTTCAACAGTTTCTCCCTATGTTTCAACCTTAGGAAGACTATTTTTGGGAACCTCTATAGATGTCAAAGGCTTAATGAAATTGAATATGTAGTGGGTGAATAGAATCATCTATAATTCTTTGACACATTTGCAATCAGATTCGATAAGGAGAGTAGATGCTCAAAGGTTCCCTACAGTTGTGGTGTATTGTGATTGAGAATAATTAGGATGAAATGGATTGGATTAGGAATGAGTGGTTAGGATATTATTGGAATGTGATTGGTTGGATTACAATGAAGATGATGATGTGTAGTGATGAGATTAGATGACTTTGTATGGTTTGGGAAGAAGTTGATTGGATTATGAATGAAGATGATTAGGGTTTTGACTAGGATGGTTAAGATGATGGTGATTAGATGAAAGAGGTGATTATGGTTTGATAAGGATAACTTAGATATGATTAGGAGAATGATTAGGATGATGTTGATTGGATGACGATGATAATGTGTAATGATTAGGAATGATGAATAGGATAAGGTGAAATGATTGGGAATGGTGAATAGGGTATGATTAGGATGAGGTGAAATGATTAGGGATGATGATTAGGATATGATTACGATGAGGTGGAATGATTAGGAATGATGAATAGGATATGATTAGGATGAGGTGGAATGATTAGGGATGATGAATAGGATATGATTAGGATGATGTGAAATGACTAGGAATGATGATTAGGATATGACAAGTTTAAATGACTTGGATTGATTATGATCAAAATGGATTAGGATATGTGGAATGACAAGGATGATGGTTAGGTGTTGGTTTGACTTGGAATGGTGTTGATTGGATTATAAAGAGGATGATGTGGAATGATGATAATGTAATTAGGATGCGATTAGAATAGGACAAGTAGGATAATTAGGATATGGGTTATGGGAATGATAAGGATGATGGAATGACAAGGATGAATGTGATTTAGGAAGAGTGATTAGGATATGGTGACTTGGAATGAATGGATGGAAAGAATGTCTAAGGGTGATGATTAGGCAAGCACACATATCAATCATAGAAGACACTTGGCAATCAGATTGGCTATTTTTTCTGACTCTTGATGTTTTGCATTTTGATAAGTTTTGAAAAGCACTTTGAAAACATGCACAATCCTAGGCTAGTCAAGGATACTACCTGCTAGGTCCCCACTCATATTTCTCCAAATACTAAGACAAGGTGGATAGCTAAAGAATTTGGTGACACTGGCTCCCCCTTACATGACACGGGCACACCAACTTCTCTTACCCTTCAATCCTAGGGACTAAGGGAATTCTTGTCTCCATAATGAATAGTACATGTAGGGTGGCTTCAGAGGTCTGACCTCCTGCACCAGCAAGTAAAGGGATTTTGGTCTCTAAAACAAATGGTTCTTAGTGAATATCTAGGGAACCGACACATTACAAGCATCCAAAAAGCTACTTAAAGCTTTAACTAGTCCTACTAGGAGTCTCATATATGCAAGGCATGCCTCCTTTCGAACTAGCATTGTACGGTAAGCGCTGATACTAGTTTGGACTTGGATTTTGCCTTATCCTATTTTGTATAACAGACCAGATGAAAGTACCGCTTGGGGTTGCAAACGAGTTCTCCTTGCAGATGTGTCTGAAGAGAAGGACCACTCTAAAGGGTTACACAAAAGTAGTACAAACACATGTTTTTGATCTCTAAGATCATGCAAAGATGCGAGGAGAGCATACACATGTGTTTGACTACACCAGCACATGCTCATTTAACCTTAGAAATTTGAATGTGTGGTGTGATTATACAAATGTTGGGAAGTGTTTTTTATTCCCAAGATCATTTAAAGCATGAGGGAAGAACATACACACTTCACAACCTAAAAAAATCACCAAGCAAAGTAGACAGTGATTCATTTTAAGCCCAAACCAAGTGTGAAAATAGAAAGCCAGTGTTTGTTTTAGTGCACCAAAATCAAAGTGTTCCTATGATAACAAATCACATGCACATGAGAATGAAATGAAACCTGCATCAAAATGTATTAGTAGTTTCAAATGAAAGTCTTCTCCCAATGAGTGCCACAAGCTAAAAATTAGATATCAGTAGTAAAAAAAATCCCCATGACAATGTAAAAAAAACATGAAATATCAAGTAAACACTTCATTTTGCAAGCCACTATGACAAAAAGGTCACGAAATAAAATCTATAAAATATCTGAAAGTATTGGTCAGTCATAGCGAAACAAACAACAACATCAGATTGTTCAGGAAATTCTAAGCAGTTTCAAAAAAAAATTGTTGAAATTGGACCAAATTTGCACTAGTTATGCTCATTTAAAGTTTTAAAGTAATGTTGACTTTGACCAAAAAATATCTGATAAAATAGTACCATTACCTATCAAAACCTATACCATTACAAATTTTGCTGGATTAGCTTTCCGACGAGCCCTCATTTGCAAATTTTTGAGCCCATATGCCCAAGTTATGAGCAGAAGAAAACAAATGCCCCTCTAGGGCATGTAGGAGGCAAGAGCAAGTCTAGAAGTTTAAGATAAACTGCTAGCCATTTGTACTTGCCTGGTCACATGTCCGGTTAGAGGAAACAGTCTAAGGTCAGAGCTTTAGATCAGCCCATAGTCATCCATATGACTAGGGGTGAGCTCAAAGTAAAAATAATAATATAGAAATAGGAAAAAAGTGGTGTATTCCCCTCTACCCTAGGTCACGAATGTGACTGTGTGTCTAAAGAAAAACCCTAGGTTTTTTTTGTTTTTGTTTTGTTTGATGACCCATTTGTATGGCGGACTTAGGGCTTTTGATAAGCCTTGACAAGTCCTGAGGGTAGTCTTAACAAGGAGGCGATCGGGTTACTAAAGGCAGCAACCTCTATAGAGGTGTCAACAGGAATATTGGAGGGCGGAGGATTTCAGTGTTGACTCTGCTGAGAAACGATGAAGGCATGGGTACCAAGAGACCTCTGGCAGTGGAGTAGTTAGGTTTTGGTGTCACCTTTGCCAAGGAGGGTGGTGACAAAGCCTTAGGTTGGTGGCGACAAATTTTGGAAGGTGGCAAAGATCCTAAGTGATGGTCAATGGAGCATAGAAGCTAGGGTTAGGGTTTCAGGTCAGAGGAGGTAGAGGGAGCACAGTTTGGTGGCAAAAAAGACAAAAGAGGAGGTGACAGGGTTTTAGCTGGTGTCGACCAGGTCTGATTTGGTGGTGCCTGGTGGGAGGTCAACCTTAGGTGCAAGAAGCAAGAGATAAGGTGGGTGTCGACTATAGGTGGTAGAGGTATTGCTAGTGGTGGTGATAGTGAATAACTGGTGCAGAGGTGAAGGTCAGGAGGTGACCAGGTGGAGGGATAGACTGCAGGGTTTTCGACGGGCTTTACATACAGGCTCAGGTTCACCATTTGTCACTAGGGAAAATTAAGTTTAATATCAAAAACAACAAACTAACTAAACCCTAACTGTAATGAAATGCAATCAAGCTTAGAATTCAAGAAAAAAAATAGAAAATAAACTATAATCTAAGCTACAACTTGACTAATCTTCATTGTTCTCCTCCATCTTCCATAATGTTATTAGATTTGTAGATTTTGCACAATCTTGAGAAGCTCAAGTTGATGAATGGCAAGATATTGTCAGAGAAACAGCTAAGAGAGAGGACCTAATGTCGACTAGGGTTTTGGTGGGTTTTGTGAGCAGTGTTTAGGAGATCAACACACAGTGGTAGGAGATCAACACGCAGTGGTGACAGGAATCTTTGAAGGTTGTGACCACTACGCAAGGGGCGGTGACCAAGCAGGCTGAGGTTAAGTTTAGATCGGTGGAGGTGTGAAGCAGGCGTAAGGAGAAATTGTCCTATCACATTTGCAACATGAGGACATTTTTAAGTGTCTACAATTTTTTTATTTTTCATTCCATATTTCTACATACACATCCACACCTACAAGAAACTTCAAGTTAAAGCATTAAAGACTTGCATAAATAGATGAAAACAAGTAAGAAAGCTCTCACCCACAACCCCTTTGGTGCACCAAAAATGGTGGTTGTGCTCAAAGTGGATTTTATCATTGAGAGAAGGATGTTAGGTACTCAAAGTAATAGCATATCATTTCATTCAAGGATGTGATGAAAATGGTTTAGGTGAGGGTCAATTTATAGACTTCCATGGAGGAGGATCAATGGCTATGATTGATTTGGAAGATCAATGGATAGGGATGCTTTAGAGGATTGGATGCACAACAAGCCTCAAAGTGGCACCTTATGTAGGTGCACAAGAAGATGCCTATAATCCAAGGGATTTGAAGGGACAAGATTTTTAGGGAAAAAATGGAGGGTGACGGTCCAAAAAGTAGATTTTTAGAGCCATGTGCAAGATTGCCTTGACTAATCATGAGTTGGATTGTGCAAATGGTTAGCTAGTTAACTATTTTTTTTAGTCAACTAATGATTGGAAAGGGAATATAGGAATTAAATAAATGGTTATATTATTTAATTTTTGGAATGGGAATGATGAACTTCATTAAATAAATGTTGAATTTATTTAAACAAGGCTGGACTATATAGGAATGATGAAATGATTGATTAATTAAATAAATTGTCCTATTTTATTTAATTAATGTTGGAAAATGGGTCAACTTATTAATTAAATAATTAAAACTTATTTAATTAATGTTGGTAAGAAAATCAGAATAGTTAATTAAATAAATAGGAATAATTTATTTAATTTTAGAAGAATGATTGATGGATTAGACTAGCAATGGTGAAAATGACATGAGGTAATTTCAGGTGTCTATAGATAAAAAAAAGGCAAAGGGTGAAGTAGGAGGTTAATAGAAGAAAATCAAGTGGTAAGAAAGTATATGTATGAAAAATGGAGACCAAAAAGCCCCTCATGTTAGGGAGGACAAAAATGGAAACAAATATAGAAGGCAGAAAGGGTGTGAAAAGAACATGTTAGAAAGATAGTCGCTATTGCATCAAAAGATTGACCTGTTAATGCCCGATACAACTGCCAGAGTTAATGAATCCATGAGAGGCAGTTAAGCCTTGTCACAAACCCAAGTGTTGTGTTGTACAACACAAGGAGACCAAGGGCACACACCTTGCAACAATCCCCCCAGTACAAGCAAGGGGTTCAAACCCATGAGCCAAGATCTGATACCAATTGTTAGAAAGATGGTTGTCGTTGCACCAAAAGATTGACCTGTTAATGTCTAATACAACTGCCAGAGTTAATGAATCCATGGGAGGTGGTTAAGCCTTGTCATGAACCCAAGCATTGAACTACATAGCACAAGGAGACCAAGGGCACACACCTTGCAACACAACAAACAAAGCATAAGAGAAAAAGCCAAAAATAAAATCAAAAGATAGGGATGTAATGTAAGAAATAGACCTATATAGGTATATGTGCTATAATTATGCTCTTGTATCATGGAACAAGCTTGGGAGCTTCAAATTTTGTCTCAAAAGGGGTAATCTCATTCTAATCAAGTAGGTCATCATCATCCCTTCATAATTCATCATAATTATATTTTTTTCTTGTGCTTCTTTCTATTATTTGCTTACCTTTTCAATTACATGTGTTTCTTCTTTGTATTCCTTCATGCTAGGTATAAACACATGGTCAACAAGTGTTTATATTAGGCATCTCCTTTCTTACCCATTTTCCTATTTCTTAGCTTGTGGTTGTGGTGGAATAATAGGCTTTTGGTGCACCACAACTTCTTAATTTGGTTTAGAAATTACATTATGGGCATCATGAATATCATTAGGTACATCATTATTACCCCAATTTTCTAAATATGACAGTGATGTCACATAATGAAAAAGGGGGAAGTGATAAGTATGGTAATAGAAAATAGGATCTATTGATAAGGTACTCTCACATTTACATATAATAGCACGTTGATCTAAAAATGAGTGATGAGGAATGTGATACACTTAGCTCTTGAAGATTGAAAGTAAACTATTTATAAATATAAGTTGAATCTCATCATTCCCTGATGGATACAACTTATTAGTAGCCAAGGATTGAAATCTTGAAAACATAATCCTTAATTGGCTTTTGTTCCTTGTGTTTGAATTACATGAGTTGAGTGATAAATGGATTAGGCTCAATGTTGTAATGAAAAATTTCATGAAAACATTAGCCAAATCTTTGAAGGAATTGATAGAAGCATGAGCCAATGAATAAAACCATGTAAGTGCATGATCATCAAAGATTGATGGAATCACCTTAGCAAACAATTGATATTCATGGAAATAAAAAAGGCACATTACTTAGAAGTATTATAATTGTAATAATGAGGTTGCCTCTACCATCATACTTTTGAAAACAAGGTGCCACAAATCTACTTGGTGATGGATAAGTCAAAATGTCAAATGCCAATAGATTATGGAATATTTGAATAGTATCCCTTATGATTGTCATTTTTATGCAACATACCATTATATATGGTCAATCCTAGTGATGAGTTAGTTCACGTACAATGAAATAGCATGCTCAACATGCTCTATGTGTTTGTGTATAGGCATTGTGTCATGTGTAATAGTGGTGGAGGATTGAAAGATATCCCATCATCAACTAGTGTATTATCCTCACATAGAATAGGTAAAATGCCCTCATGTTCTTAAATGTTAGGAATTATATCTAAATTATGTGTGTGTTTAATAGAGGGTGTAGAGGAATGCACTCCACAATCACTCAAAGATACATCAAAATAAAACATGAGATGATTCATATGCGAGATTTAATAAAAAATTATATATCATCGTGATACATTGAGAAGTCCATGGAATCCACTAAGGAAGGGTTACTAGGATGTGTGAGGTACATAACCATCATGAAAGAGAGAATCATCATCACCATCATGAGAAGATAAAGAACTCTCATTGTGTACATCAATAAACATATATTTGAACTGAGACACAAAATAAAGAAGAAGGACTAGCAACCTCATGTGAAGGTGAAAAAGGTGTCTTGTGTATAGGAATATCACTAACTATGGTAGAAGTACAATCATCATAACACTCATCACTAGCATAAACATCATAGCTAGGCAAATCCCAAATCAATGAGTATCTCACTAGCCATTAGAGAAAGGTGCATCATCATCATATGTAAGTGAATGTGAAACATGTGTATTTACAACACTAGTCTCCTCAAGGAAGGATGGATTAAGAAAGATACAAGGATAAGATCTCTCATGAGATGTATGAAGGATATGAATGCTAGGTATAACATCACATGAGGTAGGATCCAAGTCATTGTCATATTCCACAAAAGATGTATCATCAAAACTTGAAGTAACATAAGTAGTGAGCTTAGTTAGGAGGGGGAAGAAGATATCCATGATAATACAATGTAAACAATAATATGGAAAAGAGTACTAAATCTTAGATTAGAAAAATTAGAAGTAAATTAGATCTAAAAACAAGTACAAAATATCAACCCTAAGGCCAAAGCAAGGGTGGGTAAAGATAAGATACATAAATAGGCATCAAATCCTAAAATGGAAGTATTATTGAAGCACAAGGATGAAAAAGGAACATCAACTATGAAAATAAGATATGTGAAATCATAAAAGTAAATATAAAAGCCCTAATAAGTACAAGAAACCCTAGGGAGAATTAGGTTGTGTAGGATTGATCAAATTCACCAAAATGAAAATGAAAAAAAACTTTCCTTAGGCTTAGTCTAGGCTAATCAAACGAAATGCTTACAACTTAGTAGAAATCAGCCTAGACTAATAATTGTGCATACTTATGTATTCTTAAATTAAGTGCTAAAGTACAGAATGTAAATGCAATATGAATTAAAGGTACTTAGTTTTATGATTGAATAATGAATTTCATTTGATGAAGATTCTAAACTTGACTATTATGGACCTATTAAAAGCTACCTCTTTACCCATGAAATGTCTTGGATCCTATGCTAAACCACTACTTTATCAAGGGTTGAGTTTACAAGTCTAGGTCTATTTTGTGATCACAAATTCATCCTTTGTGTATGGATTTGACTATTCTCAAAGTGTACTTCTACTTTTTGGCTCACCTAAGTAATCATTGCCTATTATTCTCTTTTTGACATCTATTTATTGGAAATATTTAAAGATGTACCTTGGAAGGGTTATTGTTATGTCACAAGGGGACATATTCACTTGGATCAACCCAAAAAATGTGTATAAACGATCAAAGGTAGAAAGAAAGCACTCTAAAATGATGTATGCAAATTTGTTACTCCTTTTTCTATACCAAGCTAAAGTGTTTTGATTTTAGTTATTCCTTGAATGCTTCTAGGATGAGAGAGAATGCAAAGAAATGAGAGATGATGAAATGGATGCAAATGAATGCCTTTAAATACAAGCACATGGCATCACATAAAAGAAATATGTGTCTAGCTAGTTGACAATAGCTAGTAAAATGGGTGGGAGTTAGCCAAAACCTAGGTTTGAATTTTTAAATTTCACTAAGGGTCAACTTCGCAACTACAGGGTTGACCCTCCATCTGTAAAAAATTCTCAAGATGGTAGGAGCTAGGTTGGAAATGAATGTCTAACTATGTATGATGCAATGAATGAATGAATGTCATATGGAAAGATGTATAGAGATCAATAAGGTGCAACTAAATGTATGCGAATGGATAAAGGCTAGGAGAATGAGTCCAACTTCACATAGAATTGTGTCATTTATCAATATAATATATGTATTAAAGTATTGTCCCAAAATAAACACAAAACTACATGAAAAATAATATAAATATACAAATTTCACTCTTATAAAGATATTGAACACAAAACCCCTAAAAATCTTATTTCTATAAGATTTAATGATGATGGGCATAACACCATCTAACCTTAAAACTATTTGTGATGATAAATATTAAATGTATGATTATGATTTCACTTACTTAGTGCCTCAGTTTGTATTTATCCTCTCCTCCCATCCATTCTAAGCTAGCAACACCTCTACTATCAATCATATTAAGCTTGTTATGGTCCTATTCGACCATCAAAACCATAACTTAAAAATAGTTATTATGAACTTTTACATTCCGTATTCGTTGAAAGAGAGCTTTTTTTTTTTTTTTTTTTGGGTAGTGCTCCTTATTAAGCATTAATAAAGGGGGAAAAAGGGGTATTGGCCCTTCGTATTATTAAAAACCAGTGAGGAAAAGGAGAGAGATTATTGACCTTCCTGAAGATGAACTGAGATACCAAAACTGAACATGGTTACAAATATAGATATATTATATATGTGTTGAGACAAGTCTCTATTACAATATAATATCCACTTCTCCATTGCAATTTGCAAATTTGAAAACTTAACTTAATGTACAGTCCGTAAGATAAGATAACCGAAATGATTTGCTCCAAGAAGATTGTGGCTATGGCTGTCATAGTATTTTATAACACAGAAAAGGCTCTGGACTTGGTAAATATTCTTTGGCCAGGTGAAAGAATGATATTTGGATCATATTTATTCTTATTTTCAACGAATTTGTTCCACTTCAAACCAAAATGCTTTTCCCACTTGCCTGGAGTGTTGTGGGCAGAAAGATATTGTTTGGCACCGATTCCCACTCTTTCACAGAAGCTAAGTATTCTTTCATTTTGTTCTAGCAAGTAATCTAAGCTGTGGGTGGACACAGCAGATTGCAGGAGAGCTACAAGATAGAATATATCTTCATCGGGTGTTACTGCTGACATTCTATTATCCCACCTGAAACACAATATGAAATATGTGAGAATTACAGATTAAATTTGTGCTGAAGTGGCATAGAGAAAAATAGGAAATCTATTGCATACCTCTTACGATTCATTGGGTATATAAGAATGGGACCATTGCTATTGTTTCTTAGTATGCCTTTGAATACTCCCTTGTCAAATGCTGCAATTTTGGTTTTGGGTATCAATAAATTCAGCCATGGGTGAGGAACTTCCCAGAGACCTTTGGAGCGAAGTTTTACTTCTCCTGCATGGACTCGATCGAGGAAGTCCATGTAAGGAAGATCGGTCATGAACACAGAAGAAGGGATGAAGCTCAGAGGTTCCAGAAGCGACCTAATTTCCTATACCACCATAAGAAAAATGTCACAACTTTTTTTCTAATGTCAGAACTTAATGTTGTCATGATAACGGTATTAACTGTCAATTGGGTTTGTTACCTCTTCGACGCTAGTCCTGTCCTTCTCGTTGTAATTCTTGGTGAGTTCTAGGTAGTAAAGGATTCTTCCTTTTATCTTTATGGTGCTTAAAGATGTAGGATTTTGCGGCGTGAAGAGGGATGATCTCCAGTTGTTGAGGAGGCCTTCCTTGTCCACAGCGACAAATCCTTCCACGTAGTCAAAAGTGGGTCCGTCCTGCTTCGAGATTAGATATTCTTGATCTCTTGTGAAGGCTCTGAAGTCTGAGTACAGAACTCTAATCCATTTTACCTGTAACATGACAAATCAATAGATTATCTCTCCCTTCACTTGTTTAATAATGGTTGTTCTTGGAAATTGTGACCCTTTGGTTTACTCGAAGAAAACATTATACTCTTTTTTTTCTTGATGATGGATTATTCAGTTTGATCTGAAACATCCATGAAAAAGATTCAGAGTTAAATTCAAAAGTATTCACCGTAACATTATTTCTTTTCATTATGAACGCCAAACAGGGAGAAACATAGCCCTTAGAATATATGATATATTTTCTTTCCAGGGAACAAAGTTTGGATTCTGAGTTCTCCAGGTACGAGTAGAGAAAGCAGAAAAGCTCATTATACAAAACAAAGATTTTGTTTGCGCACTAAACAAGTACAAATTTATATTCAAGGGGTTCTAGAACATTTGAAATTGAGTGCATATATGTCTCACCTGACCTGTACTTAAATAACAATTCTAATAAATGGATGCATTTCTCAATTGGAAACCTAGATGATTGCCTAGGTACCGAGTTACAGAGCGTAGAAATGTGTGTTTAAAAAAAAAAAGTTTTGTCGGGGATGTGGGTTGGCTTTTTAAGCTATAATACTGGGCACAAGTACAACCAAGGGTATATTTTTGTGTTTCCAGTTCCACCTGGACAATGTTGGCGAATATATACTAAGGTGATGAAAGATACATTACTTCTAGGGTTCTAAATTTTTGCATTACTTCTAGGGCTATAATTTTTTTTAAAAGGGTCTCTGATTTACCATTTGGGGAGCCTGTTCAAGAGCAATTCCAGCTTTGGTGATAATACCAAACTGCCCCAATCCGCCAAGAGCTCCATAGAATAATTCTGAGTTTTGATCATTTGAGCAGTTCAATATTTCTCCTTTCCCTGCTCATTCAAAGGTATTGTCAACTACATTGGAAGAATACAATACATAAATGTATATCAGATGTAAAGCTATAAGAAAAACTATAAAGCCAAGTAACCTGTAACTATTTGCAGATGATAAACATTGCTAATCTGGGGTCCATGGCGAAATGCTTGTCCACTTATTCCAGCATTAGAAAGTGTCCCTCCTACGGTGAGGTATAGATAATCAGTCCATGACCTTGGGGCAAGTCCTTCTTTTAATGTTTCCCTTAGAACATCTATCCATAGCTCCCCTCCATTAACATCTACATATGGGGTTGTATATTTCCCTGATTCTTTGTATACTTGGATGCCCTTAAAGCTCTGCATATTTATCACTATTCCATCTTCAGCCTGAGCTTGTCCTTCTAATGAGTGACCAGCGCCTTTGGCTGCAACAGTCAGCTTAGAATAAGGCCCCAGCATGTAAACAAATTTCACTACATCTTGAATATCTGTTACTGATGTCGGATAAACAACAGCAGCAGGGGGAAAATGGTGGCGGCCGCCAAAATCCTTGGCAGCATTTTGGATGTCATGGGAAGCAATATGCACATCCAAATGCAGTTTTTTCAGAATTGCAGTGGATAAAACAAAGCTGGGCCAGTACAAGTTGAGGTCCTGATTCAAACTCACAGCTGAAATCAACTGACCTATTACAACAACCAATATGACCGTTGTAGCTCTGTTTTCCATCATCCAATGGACAATCTTCCTCATCTTCTCCAAACCACTAAACAAACCAAATACACCACTCTAAATTCTCACATGTGGGTGTGAAATGAATCACTCTGTTAAATACTGAGTGTAAGATTATTTTATTTGTTTCATCTAGGATAGGTGTAGGCTGGAAAAAAATAGAAAATCAAGCCATAGCCATATGAAATTTGTGCGTGAATGACTCAGATGCCATATACGAATAGCAAATAGACTAGAAAAAGGACAAATGGTTGGAGTAGCAAATCTGAGTAGTGTTACACACGGAGCTCTCATATCTGAGAGACGTGTCTTCTAAGCAACATTTACTAATAGTCCAATTAAGCGGCTACCTTTAGGAAACACCTAAGCAGATCCTGTTGCTCGTAATCATCACGTGAATTGAATCTATTACAGCACAGTGTTTATCTGAAAGCCAGTGCTGTGGATTTTCTACAAGTCAAAAATAGTTTGGCCGGAAAAGGCATGTGCATGTGGCTGCCCTGTTTTGTCCTGCTTCATTATGCGGATGTACTGGTTGGAAATCCCTACCATAGATTTGTGACCCATTATCTCATTCTCCCTTTTACTATTATTTTCCACTGCTAAACGACGCTACAGGATCTGTTCCAACTTGCTTTCCAAATATACTTTGCTTGGCTGTGGTGCAAATTACAATGCTTATATATATAGATAACTGCTCATTCTGTTTTACTCTTCCATCAAACCTTGGGATGGAGAGAACGGGAGAAGACATACTGTGACTGGATCTTCGCAGATTTGTAATCTTTAACAGCTTTCCAGGAGAACGCTACTCCCTGAAAATCCTAATTTCAAATTCAACCGACTGAACAAAAATAATTTTCTTTATTACTTCAAGCACTTGAATCTCGACCCCATTCTAAGTATATTTAAGTTTTAGAGTATTGTGTATATAGTTATGTATGTTTTTTGTTTGTTTAAATCAAACGTATACAGTTTTTTAATATATCACATAAAAAGGTAGGTAGAAAAGGTCATGCCTCTAAGTAAGGCGGGGCTTTAACAACATATTTAAAGAGAAAAACATAAAGCTACTAAGCTGTAAGAGATACTGGTCCAATAGTAGGTGATGGGTCACACTCATCTCATTTCCACACATTAGGATTATATTAGCCATCTGATATGGACTCTAAGCCTATAAGAGCACTATCATTAACCTATGCATCCTACACTTTCTCAAAAGGCTAATCAATACCCTCAAGAGGAGAAATGGCCAATGTAAGGAAAGAAAACATGCCACTAGTTAGCCAACCAAAACCACCTTTGTCATGGGGTTGAGAGGAAGCCCAAGGCTAATGGGAAGCTGAAGACCATCCTTGTGCTGAGAACCATGAGAATCATAAGAATCATGCCCACAGGCATTATGACTCCTACCACATCGATGCCCTCTAGGAGGGGATTAGCCCCTATTATAAGGAGAGATCAACAAAACTCTACAACGATACAAGGTGCATTACCCTAGTGGTCAAAAAGCACATGTAGGTGGGCCAGTTTAGGTGCAACTTTATTGGCTTACACTTATATTTGCATTAACACATATGAACAAATCATAGATTTAGAATACATGGAGAAATTACTGTCAATAATACATCTAGAGAAAAGAGCAAAATTCCTATCTTTCCAAATGCTAAATAGGATTTCCACTTTGCCATATCTAAGCAAACTTAGCAAAAATTCTGGGTCAATCTCCTAGAAGTATCATGTGCCATGAAAAGGGCTTAGGTCTAAAAAGGTTGAAAAAATCATGATTCCAATTCCACGCCACTTGGGCTCTAGGAAAAAAACTAGAAGAGGTGCTTGATAGTTTCCTGATGCCCACAAAAAGGGTAATTAGGATTGATAACTCCCAAATGAATTAATTTAGAACCAATAGGAAGACCCTAATATAAAATGCACTAAACAATGTGAGCAAGCTTTGGCTTAATGATATCGGACAAATAGTCTAGGATCTACACTACCATGATCTAGTAGAGCATTGAAGAGCCCATTTGTCATTAAGCTTTTGCATCATATGCAAGTGCGGTGAGAGCCAAGCATACCCTTTGAAATTTTTATAATTATGAAATGGTGTATCAAGATACCATTTCTAATCTTTCCATCATGGCCTAAAACTTCTTACCCCAATTTTATGTAGCAACTCCATAGGGATAGAGTCATTAATAGTATAGAAGTATTCAAAATCTTGATTGGTAAACTATCTATATTTCACTTTGGATTCCAACCAAGAAAGAAGGTTCCTGGTGGTTCTTGAAAAAAGATCTAGAAGGGTCTTAGTGCCTCTATTGAAAATTTTCAAAACATGAATCTAAGGAACCTTTGAAAGAGGTCTATCCTAGTAAGTGATCATAGGCGACCACCGAATAAATTTCCCACTAAACGATAATGTAGTATATAATTTATTTCCATTCCAAATAAGCCATGGCTTAATAGCTTCCAAGATTTCCATATGTTTTTATGACAATAGTACCATAGATTTGAGAAAGCTCCTTCATGATAAGGGTTGAATGGAGACAAAAGTAGTTTCTCTAGGAATTACACCCATGGGGCATTCATGTAGAGATATAATGTAAAACCATTGAAATTTTCCAAGTTTCATTACCCTCCAAATCTCTAATTATCCATCTAGCATATAAGGTTGTATTATGTCATTGTATGTTAGTAAGACCAAGCCCACTAAAATCATGAGGAGGGCAACAGAACTACTAAGTGACTATGTGAAATCCTTTTCCTTGTTCTAATGAAGCCCATAAAAGATCTCTAAGAAGTTTTTCTAACTTTTGATAAGAAGCTTTGAAAGGCACCCAACATTAAAATAAGTTCATGGGTGGAAACTAGAACTCTAGAACAAACTTGGAACTTTCTTGTAAGGAAAAGTGGCCTAGCAATCCAATAAGCTAACCTTTCTCCACCTAGCTAACAAGATTTTTCCACAATGTTGAGGAAGAAGCCCCAAAAGAAAAGGGAATGCCTAGGTGTCTAAAAACCTCTCTATGGTCAATCCATCTACAATCAAAAGTATTAAGCCAAGAAAATTTAGTAAAAAAGACTATCTATAGCATTGTGTTTTTTTCATTGAATACTTGAATTAAAATTTTAGCAAAAAATCTAGGCATTGAAAAGCCTAATTGATGTAGAATTGGGAATGAGAAAAGAATCATCGGCAAAATAACCATTAACCAATTGCTTAGAACAATTAGGAAGTGTATATGGTGAAAGTTGGTTAGCATAATAGAGATCAAAACAATAAAGACTCAAGACCAATCTCAACCATAACCTCAAGGAATTATCAAGAGCATAATAATAATCAATTAAAAGCATAAGCAATCAAAAGAAGTTACCAATTGATGTGTATTCCTTGGTTGTATTTGTAATGTGGATTGCTCAAATACTAAAGCATAACCTTGTTGCAAATGAATGAATGAATGATAAGTGCTCAATGAATGGGAAATACGAAGTTGCTCAACGAATGCTCAAAGCTCAATATGGAGATATGAATGCCAAAAGCTCAAAGATCGTGGAGGGTTTGTGAATGAGAGGATTGGTATATTTATAGCTTTCACAAGACTTTGATCAATTGTGGAGAAAATTAGGATGAATCAATGGATGAGATAAATTGAGAGGACATGAAGAATGTGCACATGACATGTGTCCATGCAAAAAGCTTGTTTTAAAGAGTTAATTGCTTTCTTGGATAAAAATAGTGGTTTGATTTTTATAAAATAGAATGCTTTTATATTTATTGAATTGATTGATAAGATAAAGATTTGAAAGCCAATTAAACTCAATGCATGATTTGCTTTTTGACATGCAAATGGATAAAATTAAATAATAAATTATTTAATTTATGTGCATGAGAAAAATTTTAGAAGAAAAGGATAGAATTAGAAGATAAGAAGATTTTTATTGGAATTAAATAAGTAAATTTATTTAATTTAAATGTGCATGATAGAAGAAAGTAGAAAATAAATAAAATATTAATTTTATTTATTTATGAAATAGGAAAAGTCAACTAAATAAATTAGAATAATTTATTTAATTGTGGAGGAAATATTAGCTAATTAAATAATTAAAATCATTTAATTATTTGTCGATAAGAGGAATAAAGTGGTGAATTAATTAAATAATAGGATTATTTAATTAATGTGAAATAGAAGAATAAAGTTACATGGAAAGTTAGATGTAATTAAATAATTAAAAATTATTTAATTAATGTTGGAAGGGGGATAAATTGATGAAAAGGTGAATTTAATTAAATAATTAAGAATTATTGAATTAGTGTTCAATTAAAAGAATTAATGAGGAAAAGATGCATATGATAGGATGATAATGCGTTAGTCATTTTTAGATGTCTAGACATTTTACCCCTCTTTGAGACAATGTGTTTTACGGTGTTGTTTCAAAGAATTGATAGTGATGCGAATAATTTTGCTGATAACTATGCCCTAGTGAAACTATGGATAGATGTAAGATGCCCCTTGAGAGGTTAAGTGTTCTAGGAAAAAGAAAATGTCTGGGTGGACTCTCAATAAGAAGAATAGGGAGGTGAAGAAGAACAGGGTGGACTAATGGAAGAACGAACGTGAAGGCTGGCAAGATGGAGAAAGATGGGATACACAATGAAGAACTAGGGTTGGGATGGCTACAAAAAGGCTCAGGGGGGTCATTTTCAAGTCATTTTCACTCTCTCAAGTCATTTGCTTCTAATCAAAGCTTAGGAGATCCTTAGAGTTTAGAGCATGATACATTTGTAGAGATGGTAGGAATTTCTAAGGAAGATCACCAAACAGAGAGCGTTCAAACCTATGGATGACTAGCCGGATTACCTGCGGTGGTATGTTTCTATTCCTTATAGCTCTAGTACATTTATTAGGGTCATTTATGAGGGCTAGAAGTAGGTAGATTAGGGTGCAATCAAAAGCGCACCTTTAGATCAAATGGCACAAATGATATATTTTGTGGTGCTTTTGACGTGTAATGGCACTATTGATTAGCGCAATGGCACTTTCAAAAATAATGGGTCGCTTTTGATTTGCTTAGGGTTATGCTAGAAAAGTCATTATTGATTAGCAGTTTGGTGCAAATGAGACACAGAGGGTCGCATCTGAAAAGTGGTCACAAATGAAGGATAGATTGGTGCTCTTGATTAATGAAGTAGTGCAACTGAATAGACTAGGTGAAGTGCACATTTGATTGATAGAGTAGTGCATTTGATAGGTAGAGTGGCGCTAGTGAGGAAAATAGGCTGCTAATGATGAACGGAAGGGTGCTTTTGATGGTCAAAATGGCACTAGTGAATGTAGTGATGTGCTATTGAGAAAGAAGATAGCTTTCGATGCTAAGTAGGTATTCAAGGTTTTTCAAATGAACTGACAAGGATTTTTTGATGGATGTAGGTTGTATTTCCACCCTTGATGTCTCGAGAGTGGCATCCCATGATGCTAGACCTTGTAATAGATTTGGATGAGGAGGAGCTACTATTTCTAGACGTAATGGGATTATGGTACGTAGCGCATATGCCACCGATTAGATCTCATCAAGCTATGATGATAGCTTTAGTCGAGTGATGGTACAGTGAGCATAGCTCATTCTTGCTACCGACTGGAGAGATCACCATCACATTAGAGGATGTCTAGAGGATACTTTGCATCTAGATTTATGGAGAGTGTGTTGTATATGATACTGACACATGAGAGAGTGCATTGTCGTGACTTTTGATGACCTAGAACTTAGAGATTGAGGATGGTGAGATCTAGCCAAGCTAGATGCAAGCCAAGTTTAACAAATTACAGTTGGTATTAACTGGTTTGATGGAAGGAGTATTGTTGCCAAACTGCCAATCCTGTGGGTTCTCGATTAGATGGGGACGAGTGTTGGAGGGGATGCTGAGTGAGGGTAGATTTTATGCATGGATCCCTTATTTACTTGGTCAATTATATCACGATATGCATTAGGTGGTGTATAGATATGGATCTAGTTTGGCAGTTGTGGTTACACTGCTTCATGTTTGGGTGTGGCAGCTGTGAGAGATAAAATCTGTAATATGAAGATATATGAAAGAAATCAAATTAAACATCAATTCTACCTTCCTTCACACACAAATTCAACCTCACCAACTTGGCATATTAGAATGCACCCGAACCCCAAGAGATGTGCTCATTTGATATGTCGTGGATATGTGGATTGCTTAACTCAATATCATAACTTTGATCTCCCAAAGTGAATGAGTGAATTGCAACAACATAAGTTTACAAAAATGAGAGATGGATGAGAGGTTGACATTTTATTTATAGACCTTCAGAAATGAAGATCAGTGGTGGATAATGATCAGAGAAATCAATGGCTAGAATTGGATGAGAGGATTTGAACAAATGAGAGACTGACAAGTGTCCTTGTCCTCTCATAAATTAGGGGAGCTAACAGATTTGATTGATGATTTGATTGAATTGATTGATTTGTTAACAGAATAGATTGAGGAGTTAACTGATTTGATTGATCTACTAACTGATCTGATTAGAAGAAATTATGGTGAGAGGGAAAAATAAGGAAATTAAATAAATTAATTATTTAATTTCATGTGCACATGGATAAATAAATAAAATATTTATTTTATTTTATTTGGAGGAAATGGAATATTTAATAATTTGAATTTATTTAATTAAATTGTGGAGGAAAATTAGCTTAATTAAATAATTAGAATTATTTAATTAATATGGAAGAACAAAAATTGAATAATTAAGTGGGAAGTGATGCAAATATTATGTAGTGACATGAAGAATGCATTGGCGAATATTAGGTGTCTACATTTCACCCCTCTTTGAAATGGTGTTGCGAAGTAACATCATTTCAAAGAAGTTAAAAACATAGTGTTGTGTTGGATAGAAGAAGATTTTGGTTTAGAAGAATATGATTGGATTAGAAATGATGATACCCCAGTTGGGTAGAAGAAGTGTTTAGTAGATTAATTAGTGGGTTGACTGATGCCCCCTCAAGAGGACGGACAAATTAGAAGAATACGTGTGTGCTCTCGAAATGAATGGATGTGAAGAAAAGGTTAAAAAAGATGAAACATTGGTAGAAGATGAAGAACAAAATAGAGAAAAATGAATGGATGTGAAGAAAAGGTTAAATAAAAGATGGAATATTGGTGGAAGAAGAAGAACAAAATAGAGAAAAATGAAGAAGATAAAAAGATGTATGCAAGAAAAAATGGAATGATTACGAGGAGTAGTTATGCTGATGCGAGTAGAGAAATCCTTTATTTAATATAGGAAAATCGATATTATGCACCAAGGTATAAGGAACCAAGGTGACTTTGTATCCTTTGCATGGACTTGGTGCTACAAACAAAAGGATGACCTTATGCATGCCCAACATAATACAACCTTGTCTAGACATGTGAGGAATAAAACTTGGAGCATAAGTCTTTAGTGCACAAAAGGTATTGCATAGCCTTAGATGCAAAAGGACAATGTAGTATGCAAAAAGCTATTGCTACACATACAAGGTATGAATATTAGTTGGAGTAATAAGAGCATCCACCAAACATGACACATGAAAATTGATGACTATGCCCCATTCTATGCCAATCTAAACACACCAAGATATAGAAAGATCTAGGTGGCCTTTGACTAAGAAATAGAAGGAGACAAAAGGTAAATCAAAAAGAAAAAGACCAACTAACAAAACAACCAATCAACCATCATAATCTATTGCCCCAAAATGTGATTGATATGGGATAATGTCAGATACATGAAAGATCTATCCTGTTATAGGCATGATTCTAGATGATATCTTGATATGTTGAGGCAATGGATACTTAGGTATCAGGGTGTTTCAAAAGGTGATCTTACCTATGATTGTCCATGAAAGCTCTATGTTTTCGATGTGTAGTTTGCTTTTCTTGGACCTATCAAATCTAATGGGTGTGTATTTATTATGGGTGATGGATAGTGAAATTTATTATGGTTTGTGGGAGGTGATGAGTTTTTAGTGTGAAAATGATAATGAACCCTCTTTAGGCTGAAAAGGGTATATATGAAGAATGCCCCCAGTTAGGAACAAGATTATTTATTATGGAATGGGATGGGTGATACTTATGATGAAAAGGGATAAGGTTAGGATACTATCAATTTCTATCAATTATCAAGCCATGACAGTGGGATAAGTGGATAAATGGAAAAGATAATATATGGTGGATTGTATGGGATGGGTGAGGACCTAATAGATGGTGGATAGTAGCCTCTACACATGGTACCTGTTTTCCAAGTTTTCACCATGGTACTTGCCCAAGGCACCACTGAAGTGGTTTTCACCATTGGAGGAATTATTTCTCTTTACTTTTTTCTTTTTTTTTGACTTTTTTTGACTAGCTGGGATATTCAAGGGTCAAGTATAGAACCTCTTGAGATGAATGATGTTTATGGGTTTTTCAAGAGGCTAGTCCTCTGGTGATGCAAGATGGTAGACACCTGACCCATATGTAGCTCTAACGATAAAAGGTCCTAGCCAATTTGGTTCAAATTTTTCCTTTTTCTCTCATTCTTGGAGATTGCACTAATTTTCTTTAAGGACAAGGTCACTAATACCAAAATGGCAGGTCTTGACTTTCTTGTTGTTGTTAGGGATTGCATGTAGAAGATATCAATTAAATACAAATAAAGATTAAACAAAAGAATGGAAATACATAGAAATAATAACAGTGAGAGACAAGTTTTAACGTGGTTCACCCAAACCTGGGCTACATCCACCAACAGAGGGTCTAATATTATTATCGAGTAAATCAAACCGATTGCAACCAGCAATCCTTGCAACTCAATACTGCTGCAAAATGCTACAATACATCAACAAAAACCCTAACCCTCAGCCACTTTTATCAAGCTTTATGTCGGTTACAAAAATAGGGTTTTTTATGTTAGCCAATAGAAAAACAACTCCCAACGCCTTAATAAAATAAAAAAAATTGTTGGAGGTTTCGGGGGCCACCCTGTATCGCGATAGGAAGCACACTAGGGGTGTTGCCCTTGGACCCTGCAAGGGGCACTGCCCCTTGACCCCGTTAATAATTTGGAGGGAAACTGCACAGATAAAAGAGGGGTAAATATAACCTCCGAGTTTGATTAGACTCCATATAACAACAATCTCCCACTTGGAGACTGATCAGACTCCACACCATATCATCTCCCACTTGGAGAGTGATCATAACACCACTGACCCTATAGATCCCACTGAAAATAAGCACCCTGGGCTCTGCTGTTCTAATTTTTTTTATTTTTAGTCTTGAAGACCAACTGAAGCTGAAGAGGAGCTTAGCTTCTCCCTTATCATTGCCTTCGTAAACATATCCACTGGATTTTCCTCTGTATCTTTTCTAGCCTTAACTATCCATCATCTAACACCAACTAGATGAAGTGATACCTGAGTCGTATGTGTTTGGTCTTTGAATGTAAGCCATAATTCTTTGCAAGATGTATGGCACTCTGACTGTTTGTATACAAAGAATTGTTAGCCTATTATTTGCCCAATTCTTCGATGAAAGATTGCAGCCATATCATCTCCTTGCTTGCCTCTATTGCAGCTACATACTCTGCCTCCGTGGTGGATAAAGCAACCACCTTTTGCAACCTAGAGATCTAACTCACCATTGTCCCACCTACAGTAAAGACATAACCTGTAGTACTCCACCTGGTGTCAATATCTCTTGCCAAATTTGAGTCTACATAACCTGCTAAATCAATATTAGAGCCCCCAAAACATAAGTGTTTATTGGATGTACCTCTCAAATATCTAAGAATCCATTTTACTGCATTCCAATGCTCCAATCTGGGATGACTCATTACCTACTTATGACTCCTACAACATGTGCAATATCAAGTCTCATGCATACCATGGCATACATTAAACTTCCTACAGTAGAAGCATATGGTACCTTGGATATTTTTTCTTCCTCCTCTTGTGTTTTAGGACACATCTCATTAGTCAATTTCAAATGACTAGGCAAAGGTGTGCTGACAGATTTTGCATTCTCCATATGGAATCTCTGCAACACCTTTTCAACATAGTCACCCTGTATCGCGATAGGAATCTCTACAAATTTTCATACCAAGGATTTGTTTTGCTGCCCCCAAATCCTTCATAGAAAATGATTGTGCTAACTAATGTTTTAACTCTCTTATGTGATCCATATTAGACCCTGCTACAAGCATGTCATCAACATATAAACATAAAATAATGTAGCTATAATTATCCAACCTCTTAAAATAAACACAATGGTCAGAATTACACCAGCTATAGCCTTGCTCAACCATAAAAATATCAAATTTCAAATATCATTACCGACGTTCTTGTTTCAAGCCATATAAACTCTTTTTCAATCTACACACCAGTTTCTCCTTACCTTTGACCTCAAATCCTTGTGGTTGTTCCATATATATCTGCTCCTCCAAATCACTATGGAGAAAGGCAGTTTTCACATCTAGCTATTTCAAATGCAAATCTTCAGTAACCACAATACTTAAAACAGTATGAATAGAAGTCATCTTAACAACTGGAGAAAAAATATCATCAAAATCAATACCTTTTTTCTATGCAAATCCTTTTACAACTAACCTAGCTTTAAATTTTTTCTTACCTCCATCTTTCTCTTTCATCCTATAAACCCATTTGTTTGGTAAAGCCTTTTTACATGCAGGCAACTTACATAATTTCCAAGTCTGATTTTTCAGCAAGGAGTCTATTTCTTCTTTCATTGCAATCTCCCACTGAACCTTTGTATCCACCTGCATAGCTTCATCATACCCTTCCGGTTCACTAGCATCTGTTAACAAACTAGAATACAAAGAGGGAGAAAACCTTTCAAGAGGTCTACTTAGCCTTGTTGACCATCTAACATTCACTAGAGTTTGTGGTATTTCTTGTTGTTGTTGCAGAGCATGAGGAACCATTAGAACACCATTATCTGGAGTATCATCCAGCACCACATAATCCTTTTCTTTCTTCTCATGCTGCTACAACTGATCTTTGTACAATACCTTCTCATTGAATACAACATCCCTGCTTCTCATAATTTTTAGATTTTCAACATCCCAAAGCCAATAACCAAATTCATCAATGTCATATCCAACGAAGATACACTTTTTTTAATTTTGCATCTAGCTTGGTTCTATTTTTAGAATCTACATGTGCAAATGCTTCACATCTGAAGGTTTTAATAAAAGAATAACTCACCTTCTTACCTATCCATGCTTCCTCTGGAATACCACAGGCCAAAAGAACTAAAGGTCATCTGTTAATTAAATATACAACAGTGTTGACAGCCTCTACCCATATGTTTAAAGGCAGCCTATCATGCAATCTCATGGTCCTTGTACGCTCCATTATTGTCCTATTCATGTGTTCAGCCACTCCATTCTCCTGTGGAGTCCCTGGAACCGTTTTCTGCCTACAAATTCCATTAAAGGAACAATAATCCTCAAATTATTTGTTGCAATACTCACCACCATTATCAGATTTGAGATATTTTAATCTTTTACCTATTTCATTCTCAACCAAGATTCTCCATTTCTTAAATGTTTCAAATACATCAGATTTTTACCTAAGGAAATAAATCCAAACCTTCCTAGTTGCATCATCTATGAATGTAACATAATATCAAGAGTCACCGAGAGAAGATACCTAAGCTGGTCCCCATACATCTATATGCACAAGCTCCAACTTATCATCTTTCTTTTACTTCCCATCCTTGAGAAAACTGACTCTCTTTTGTTTGCCATACACACAACTTTCACAGAAATCCATATTAATATATTTCAGACCTAGTAAAACTTTCTTAGAATGAAGTACCTTCATACCTTTTTCACTCATAAGCCCAAGTCTGTTATGTCATAGTGTTGTCTCAGAACCTGCAGCAACTATTTCAATCTCTTCCTGTGAACTTGCAACAACTATTCCTGAACCTGTTTATTTTTTCTCTGCAACAGCTAAAGTAGAAGGAACAGTATGACCTGTACAAAGATATAAGGTGCCTACTTTCACACGTTTCGCTACTATTAAGGCACCTCTTGAAACCTTCCAATTTTTAGCAATAAATGTAACAATGCAACCTTCATCAGCTAGCTGCCCTGCTAAAATTAAATTCCTACTCAGCCTTGGAACGTGCCTTACCTCTTGTAGTAGCCAATGATTCCTATTCTGTAACTTAATCTTGATTCTGCCCTTTCAAACAATTTGACAGGGTTCATTATCTCCCAAATAAACCAACCCAAAATCCCCTTGGACATAATCAAGAAAATAACTTCTATGGGGCGTAGCATGAAATGAGGCCCCTGAATCTAAAACCCATGAATCATCAGCATTATCTAGGAAAAGAATCAAAGCATCATCTTCAGATTTATTACTTACCACATTTGCCTCCTTATTGCCTTCTTTTATCTCCTTCTTTATTTTTTTGAGACTAACAATCTTTCTTCAAATGACCTGGTTTCCCACAATACCAGCAATCCTTTTCCTCTGGATTGGGATCTCTTGTCCTTTAATTTTTCTTGTGACTTCCCATGACCTCTAGAACCTTCTCTCTCCTTTGATCTACCCCTACTTTCTGCATTCAAAACACTACCTGATGTAGACCCTCCTGAGCTTTTCCATCGTATTTCTTTGTTCAGAATAACACCAACATCATCAAATTTTAAAGTATTTGAACCAGAGATAGAGTTACTTATAGCCATTACCAAGCTATTCCAGCTTTCTGGAAAAGAACATAATATAAAGAGAGCCCTCACCTCTTCATCAAAACTCACTTTCATAGAAGTTAACTAACTAATAATTGTATTAAACTCATTTAAATGATCTATCATAGATCCACCTTCAATCATTTTCAGATTAAACAAACGCTTCATGAGAAATACCTTATTTGATGCTGAGGGTTTTTCATACAATTTAGCCAAATCTTTCATCAGACCATCTGTTGTCTTTGCTTCCATTATATTGAATGCCACCGATGGTGCCAGGCACAACCAAATAGTTCCCAGTGCCTTCCTGTCTAGAAGATTCTAATCCTCATCAGTCATTGTTGCTGGTTTCTTGGCTATTCCTTCCAATGGCCTCCATAAATCCTTCTGATAGAGATAATCCTCCATCTGCATCTTCCATAACTAATAGTTCTACCCATTGAATTTATCTACCTTCAATTTACCCTCGTCCACCATTGCTCCCACTCAACCTGGAGACTCCCACTCAACCATGACACCTTCCTGTAGATGATAATCAAACACAACCCGCTCTGATACCACTTGTTAGGGATTGCATGCAGAAGCTATCAATTAAATGTAAATAAAGATTAAACAGAGGAATGGAAATACACAAAAATAATAACAGTGAGAGACATATTTTAACGTGGTTCAGCCAAACCCGGGCTACATCCACCAACAGAGAGTCCAATATTATTATCTAGTAAATCAAACTGATTACAACCAACAATCCTTGTAACTCAATACTGTTGCAAAATGCTACAGTACATCAATGGAAACCCTAGCCCTTAGCTACTTTTATCAAGCCTTATGTCAGTTACAAAAATAGGGTTTTTTTTATGTCGGCCAATAGAAAAATAACTCCCGATGCCTTAATAAAATAATAAAAAATCATTGGACTTGTCGAGGGCCGCCCTATATCACGACAAGAAGTGTGCCAGGGGCACTGCCCCTAGACCCCGCAAGGGGCACTACCCCTTGACCACATTAATAATTTGGGGGGAAACTGCATTGATAAAAGAGGGGTAAATTTAACCTCCGATTTTGATTAGGCTCCATATAACAACAATTATAACATCTTCAAAGGTGGTCTTGATTTGCTTGAATATGGTTAAGGGCATGAAGATGCCTCTAATCTAAGAGTTCTAATACTTGTAACCTTGATGTACAATACTCCTCTTCATTCATGAGATTTTGTAGTGAAATCCATAGAGAAGGGAGCTCAACTTCGATTGGTTAGATGGATTCAGAACCAAAGACAAGTGAATATGGAGTGGCTTCGGTAGGTGTACGAATGCTAGTATGGTATGCCCATAAGGTGGGATTTAGTTTCAGGTTCTAGTCATGGCCAGTGTCATTGATAGTCTTTTTCAAGATTTTTAGGATGGGTTTATTTGACACCTTGGCTTGGCCATTACCTTGGGGTTAGTAGGGGGTGGAAAAGTGATGTTGGATGTGGAATTTATTGCAAAGGGACCAAACTTCTTGATTCTTAAAATGTTTACCATTATTAGTGATAATGACAAGGGGAATTCCATACCGACAAATGATGTAATGGAGGATGAACTTAACTCTTTGGGTACTGGTAATGTAAGTGAGTGGAATTGCTTCAACCCACTTAGTGAAGCATTCAGTGGCAGTTATGATAAATTTGTGGCCATTGGATAATGGAGGGGTTATTTTACCAATGAGATTGAGCCCCCACTTGAAATGGGCCAAAGAGTTGTTATTGGTTGCAATTCTTGAGACAACACATGAATGAGATCACCATGTTGGCACTGTAAGCATTTCTTGGCAAACTGATGGGCATCTTGTTCCATAGTACGCCAGTAGTATCCTATTCTCAACAACTTCTTTGTAAGGGTAGGACCACTAGAATGTGTGCCACATATTCCCTTATGTACCTCATGTAAGGTAGTTTGGGCTTCTTCCGAGTTTAGGCACCTAAGATAAGTACTTTCAAGACTCCTTCAATATAGTGTATCACCCAAGATGGTGAAGCGAGATGAGTGGTGAATGAAGGTTTTTCTTTAGTTGGTGGATAGGTTTTGTGGAAGGGACAGGTCATGGAGGTAGGCATAAATGTCTTGATACCAAGGGGAAGCAGGTCCAACTATTTCACAGATGAGTTCAGAATCTGGGGTATCATATGTTGGAATGAAGATTTGTTCCACAAGAAACTCACACTGTTGGCTAGTGGTTGGCATGTCAATGAGCGATCTAATGGTTGCCATGGCATCTATAGCTCTATTGTTTAGTCAAGGCACTTGTTCAAACTAAATCTTTGAAAAATACTTTTTGAGGTCATCAACCATTTTGTTGTAGGGAATTAGTTTGTTATCCTTGGTTTGAAACTCATCATTAGATTGTTTGATAACCAACAAAGAATGTCCATACACGTGTACATTTGTGTCAATCTTCCATTGAACATCCATTTTCAACCTTGTAATCAGAGCTTCATACTCAGCAATGTTATTAGTGCATGGAAACACAACCTGTATGCCTTAGGGATGCAATCACCTTGAGGGGTGATGAAGAGAATTCCTTCTCTAGAACCATGAGAAGTGAATGATCCATCAAAGTACAATTTCCACTGTGTTGATGGGATGACTGAGCATATGGATCCATCTGGGAATTCTGAGGTAAGTGGATGATATGAATGAATAGGAGCATTGGCAAGCTTATCTGCTATAACATGTCCCTTGATAGCTTTTCTATCCAGATACTCTATATCAAATTGACTGAGAATTATTACCCACTTTGTCAATCATCCTGTGAGTGTATCTTTTGACAATAGCTATTTCAGTGGATCTACCTTGGAAATGAGCCTAATTTGGTGATTAGGAATATAGTGTCTTAGTTTATGGGAACTAATGAAAATTGCTAGGCATGCTTTCTCCATGGGAATATAATTAAGTTCATATTCTGCCAAGGTTCGACTGATATAATAGATAACTTTTTTTTGCCTGATTCATTGTGTTGCACTAGTAGAGCCCCTAATGTTGTTGAAATATACAAAAAGAGAGGCTTTCCTTGAATAGGAGGCATAAGAATTGGAGGAGAAGATAAATTAACCTTCTTTTCCATCATGATTTAAATTTCTACTCATTGTGTTTAAATGGTCGTCTAAAAATATAGTTTTTAAAAGAATCAAATTTACATATTTTTTAAAATATGTGTAAAGGGTTAATATTTATGAGGAGATGTATAATTTTAAAGATATTTTCAATGGTGATACCAAATATAAGGTGTTAACTTCTTGGGTTAAAATTGAATAATGTATTAAAAAAATATAGTAAATTTAAGGTATACACTTTTAAAAGAATGAAAATTGAATATATACATATATCAACATAATATCACAAATAATAACAAAAGTTTATATTTATTATCATCAACTTTGAAAACTTATATTTGAAATCAAATGTCAAGTAATACAAATCTAAGACAACTTTGGTAACTAGTACACATATCTTAGATAAATATATGTAAATGACACTAGGAGATATCCTTCACAAGGTGCCTATTCAATTTATATAGAATGAATTTATTTAAAAATTGGTGCCTTGAGAAGGATATCTCTCAGTGTCTTTTACATCTAGATTTATGTAAGATAGGTATGCTAGTAATAATTTTTGTCTTTGTTCTTTCAGTTGGCCACTTGTTTTCTCTTTTTCATATTTTTGTAGTAGTCATATGTAAATGGTGGCATCATTCACAAAACTTGCAATAATTTTACATGTGATATAGCTACACATATCAATCATGTTCTTTATTTTTGTCCTATATAAATAGTGGCTTTTGAAAGAGTTAAATATTGTGATTTTTGTATTTTCAATGCCTAAGTCAGTCGTAAGGATATTTGGATTATGCGACCCCTTTGTATTGATGTAATTCGAATTGTACACAAAGTTTCATCTTCAAATAGTATCCCTAAGTAACTATCAAACTCAACCATAACATATGTTTATCTTCAATTTCAGAATCACTACTATTTCCAACATTTACAAAAAAATAATTATTATTAATGAAGAAAGGAAGGAAAAAATCATAGTTAATATTTATGCTTATATCTCTATTCTTTTTAATGAACTCAACTCAATCATGTCCACTTTTAATTTCAAAAGATATATTTATAAGAAAATTCAAAATGGACAAGCAAATTGGAAAACTAAATAAATAATAATATTATTAATTATTATAGGATGTAAAGATGCATTTACAAAAATTAAATCATGGAGTAATATGGACCATTGACATGATTTTGATGGTCTCCTACTATGAATAACAATAATAAATTATTTTGCAAACATTTAAAAAACCACTTACCTTTTCTAACTATATTTTTCTTGACAACATGACCTGCAACGAAGACCCTAGTGTGCCCCAAGGGTTGATAGAGGGTGATTGTTTGGTTGTCCTTCATTATCAACTTACTTGTGGCCTCGTCAACATCGTATCATATTTTCTTGAGTTGATTGTTGTCCTTTAAGGGTATTTTTGTATGGATATATAGGTTGTTCTTAGCATTGGTTAGAGGAAGAGTTTGTTTTGTTTTTAATGTGTGCCTGAAAGTGTCTTTATAAAACATGATTGACACCTAGTTCATACATTTCTTAAGAAGTCAGGAAGGAGGGCATCTAATGCATTTAGTGCTTGAGTGTGGGTGGTTATGAAGTAAGTTAGCAGAGAAATAAATGATGGTATGGATAGAATATCTTACAAAGAAGCACTTGAACCAAAGTATGCTGAGGATCCGTCAAAAGAGCCCTGATTTGAGGTTCAACATGGACTTAGAGCCGATAGTCAAGATCCCAACAAGCGAGGAGAGGAGGAAGGTGCAAGAAAAAAGGATCAAGGTAAGGGACTCTCGATGATCAGGGTTCTTAGAGTAAGTTCAAATTGAGATATGGTGAAAGATGTAAAAAAAGAAGAATCTAGACTAAACAACATAGTAGTTTTCTTTGCATGCATGGACATTAGTAATCTTCCATCAAGGTAATTTTTTGATAATTAGTTGGTTAACATGTGGGGAAAGAAATTAGGTATTTTTGTATCTTTTGTAGAATGATAACCAAACCTGATTGTTTGTGATATTCCTAAAAAATAGAAATATGCAAAAAAGAGTTATTGAAAAAGAATATTGGAATGTAGGGAATACAATGTTTAAATCTTTTAATTAGAATCCTAAATTAAAACATGAAGAAATTATGTTCTGTATAGTTCCTAGATGAATGCTAGTTACTAATGTTTCTATATAGTTATGGGCCTTCATGCCTCATTTTCTTAAACTAGTTGGAAATGTTATTAGGGTTGAAGAAACAAGATACACTCTCTCGCATATGGATGCAAGGGTTTTGATGTTTATAAAAATAGAGATTCAAATACTAGAATCAATTGAAATTCAATTTGAAAATGACATTTTGAGGTGTGAACTAGAAGGGCTGGGATGCCTTAATGCTTGTTTCTTATGTAAATCTGAAAGGCATCAAAAAAAGGATTGCCCAGTCATCTCTAAAAGATTTAACAAAAGGGATAACATTGCTTACTCTGAAAAAGGTATACCTAATTACAACACTAGAGATAACCAAAGGAAAAATGAGGAGGCGTTAGACAATCTTAGTAAGAATATGGAGGCTTTGAGAAATACAATTGTTGAAACTTTTGATGAAATTCATGGAGAAAAAATTGTTAACCTGTTGGATACCCTAGGTAGAAAGTAGGTTGTAACCCCTATTGGTGAGAGGATAGAAAAACTTGCCTCTCATGAAGACAAGTTCAACATGAAAGAAAAAATAAAAAAAGGATGAAATAATTAAAGAAAAATAGTTTGTAACCCTAATTGAAAATGATGTTATGTCCCCTGTTGATAAGATGTTGGAAATAAGGAGCTCTTGTGAAGGGGGGCCAACATGATTAGGGCATGCATGGACAACCAAACTAAAATCCAAGAGGATGATAAATAGTGTGAAAACATCGATGCTATGAATGTTTTGACTCTTTCTAATAAGAGGCCTGAAGTCAGATTCTCTTATGAAAAGGGGCCCAACATGAATATTGAAAACATGAACAACCACTCTAATAGCCAAAAGGATGATTTTAAAGATAAAATAAGGATTGAATTTGGGTCCACTTATGTAAAAGAGCCTAGCAAGGCTATAGAAAGCATATGTGAAGATAGAAAGGGAGTGCCTAGACAGAAAAAAAATTCAAGAACTTGTGATGGATAGACTGAAAGAGTAAATTAGAGCCAAAAATGAAGAAATAACTCTTAAAATACTTAGCCTCCTAGATTTGAGGGAAAATGCAAACCCAGTTGTGGTAGATGAAACTGTGGTAGAGTTTTTAATAAAGGAGGAGAAAGAATCTAAAGATAATCTAAATGAAGACAACTCAAAGAAAGAAAGTAAGGATAAAAAGGAAGTTATCAAAGTAGGCAAGGAAGATGAAGGAAGAAAAAGAAAAATGGTAAGCTGAACTGAAAGTTCCAAGAAGCCTAGGAAGAAAGGAAAAGGAGATGATATCCCTCAATGTTTTGATAGACTTTATAATAGCAAGAAACCTTAAGACCCTCTCATATGACGAAGATACATTGCATAAGTTGGAATATTAGGGGGATGGAGTCCCCTGATAGAAAGTATGTGGTAAGAGAGCTCTGTAATAAAAAGAATAATGAGATTGATTGCTTGATGTTGCAATAAGTTAAGGCAATTGGATTTCAATTGATAAACAACTTAAGATTTATCTGGAAAGACTCTACCCATTCTTTCTCTAATCACAACAAAGGGAAAGGGGGAAATTCTATTCTTTTAAGTCCAATACATGGGCAAATAACATTATTCAGAATGGTTGTTCACCCTATAATAGATTCAAATTATGGATTGTAATTGAAAGAAATAAATCTAAGTTTGGGATATGCTCAATTTATGCTCCAAATGATTATAGAGAACGAATAGACCTATGAATTTGAATGGATAATGAACTTACTAAAGTCCCTTGGATCAAAGGGGGAGATTTCAACTATGTAGAACAAAAAGAAGACAAAAGAGGCGGTTCAAATTGGGCATGGAAAGGGAATGAAAAGTTTTTTGTGTAAGATTGAAAAAATTGCTCAAATTGTTTGACCCGTTGGAGGGAGATAAGAATAAGAGAAAAAGTATTTGGTATACATTGTGTAATTGTTAGCAAGATGGTAAAATAATTTATAGTAGACTGGATAGGTTTTATGTGAATGAAAACATTTTTTTCTTAGAGAGCAGAAATAAGGCAAATTGTGTTCAAGCTATTCTCAGTATATTATATGACCATCATCCCATAGAAACAAGTATAAGTATTAAAGAAGAGATAAATGAGAATGAAATAACGAAAGAGAATTTATTTAAGTTGAATATTGAGATTTTGAAGACTATAGGGATGGTATCAAGTCTTTAAGAGGAGTCTATAAGACAATGGTAGCTAATGAGTTAGCCATTAAACATTGGGATAACCTAGTTAATACATGCAAAATACTTTTTTAAATCATTGTAAAAAAGTTCCATAGATAAAAGGAAAAAAGAATGTGTTCTTCAAGAGGAACTACTAGAAATAGAGGATAGGGTTCAAAATAACATAGATGATCCTGATCTTATATAGAAAATAGGAGATATTAAACATAGATTGAGGAAATTTTAGACTATAAAAGATCAAGGAGCCAAGGTTAGAGCCAAATTAAACTAGCTCAAGGAGGGAGATAGAGGATCCAAATACTTATTTAATATGTTGAGGAAAAAAACCATGCAGAAGCCATTGGACCAATTATAGACAATGATGTAGGTACAATGATAATGATGACATTAAATTTTTTTTAGAAATTTCTACAAAGAATTAGTCACTGCTAAAGATAATAATAGAGAATGCAGACAAGCTTATGCCTTATGTCAAGAGATCATGCCAAAGAAAGTCAACTCTGAAATGAAGAATACTCTGAAGAAAATTCTAACTAAGGAGGAAATAAAGAATGCAATCTTGTCAATGGAGAATGGAAAATCCCTAGGAGTAGATGGGTTGCCGATAGAATTTTATAAGGCAAATCTAGACTAGATAGTAGATGATCTGTATGAATTATATATGGAGGCCTTTTGAAAAGGGTTATTAGGGAAAAATGTCAATAAAGGTATTATAAAAAATGTTGCCTAAGGAAGGTGATAAAAGGAATTTAAAAAATTGGAGGCCTATAAAACTATTAAATGTATCCTACAAAATTCTGGCCTAAACATTAGCTTTGAGATTAAAGGATATTCTTTTGAAGATCATTAACCATACTCAAACAAGTTTTATAAAAGGAAGATACATTCTGGAAAATTTGGTTACAAGTTGGGATGGAATGCAATGGGCTAAAAATACAAATTAGAATGGGGCAATTATGTTGCTAGACTTTGAAAAGGCCTACGACAGGGTAGAATGGTCCTTTGTGATATCCATTCTTAGTGCAATGGGATTTCTAGAATATTATTGTGATATGGTTAAAGTTCTATTCAAAGATGTGAATGCTCAACTAGATATTAATGGATCCTTATCTGAGCCTTTTGAGCTAGGAAGGTCTATCAGATAAGGATTCCCTTTAGCACCAGCATTGTGTGTAATTGCTTCAGAAGATCATTATTACTTGTTGAGAATAAATTTAATAGGAGAGATGAAAGGAATAAAACTACCTAATAAGGACATGTTATTGAATATTCAATTTGCAAATGATACTGCATTCTTTCCTATTTTAGAAAAGGAAAACCTAGAAAATATGATTGTGAGATTAAAAACATTAGGTGTAGCATCTAGAGCAAAAATTCTAGAATCAAAATCAATCATTTTGGGGTGGGGTGATAAGCCTCCTGATTGGCTTAAGGACTTTCAGTGGCAATGGAGGGGAGCACACGAATAGGTAAGGTTATTGGAGATTCCTTTTGCAACTGACCCCTCTTTAAAAAGCATGTGGGAATGAGTGTAGACAAAAATAGACAAGAAATTGAAAAATTGAAATAATTTGTATCTATCCCTAGCTGGTAGGATACAAGTATGTCAAAAAATATTATCTGCATGCATATTCTATTTATTATGCTTCAACATGGTTATTTACTTGTTATCAAATGAAAATTAATCAAAAAGATATTAGAAATTATCTATGGTCTTATGCGAAAGGAAAAAGGAAAAGGCATGTTGTTAAATGGAAGTGGTGTTGCCTAGATAAGGCAAGGGGTGGCATTGGATTGAAGGACATAAGGATTTAGGGGGCAACTTTGGCTACCAAGTGGATAATTAAATCCTTGGAAGGAGAAGAACCATGGAAATTTTTAATCAAGAAAAACACTCAAGATGCATATCCAAAAAATGCTAAGTGGAGGAACATGAACCCTTTAGACAATATTTTTTGCAACTTTCATGCTAAACCAACTAGGTCTGCAGTTTTTCTCACCATTTGGAAGGCTTGGGAAATAGTTAGAAGCTAGATAGAGAATAGAGATGCAATAAATGTTATAAATAAAGAGGTTTCCTATGACAGATCTATCTAGTGGAATCTAAAACATAAAAATAAGTTGATGGCTCTACTGCAGGGTTGCTCAGTCTTGAATTGGAAGAAATGAGGTATCTCTAAATTCCAACATATGTATAGTAATAATTGTTTGAAAAGTTGGCCCCAGTTGAAGAATGAATTCAGGATTCCAGATACTCAAAGAAGGACATATTCTATTTTATGTAAAGCTCTGTGGTGCAGAGGCACCTACCTGACAGCTGGCCTTCATGAGGCAGTTAGTAGTTTAGGTCTTGTTTGTGTTTCCAAGAAGGTCTAGTAAGACCAAATGCATGTAATAAGGTCATGCTGATCATGTTAAGATCATGCTGACCAGGCTTTTGCTATTTTTAGTTAGTTGGTTATAATAGCTGTCATGATGTATGATCGGTTGGATCTCCCAGCCGCCTGGAGAGTTCCCAGCCGCTTGGAGTCGGGTCAGTAGTACTCGTAGGGAAATCTTTATAAGCATGAGGATCGGTTGATTGTAGATCATCGATCGGCAGTATAGTGTTGCATTAAGCAGAGGAGTTCGAGCGTGCTGTGTGAGAAGCAGTATATTGTATTGCATCTTTGAAATTAATAAAGATCCTGTTTCGTTTTCTGTTTGATCTCCTTTGTATAATCGATCTGCTGGTTTGAGAGGTTTCATGGATTTACTGATCCATTCCACCGGTTGATCCGTCTGATCGGTGGAATGGTAATGTACAGTAGGTTAGGTTGTAGTTTGTTTGTTCACATGCAGGTGTGCAGGATCGCGGCTGAAAGATGTTGAAGACCCTAGCATAGGCATGTGCTAGGTCGAGTTGATAAGTTCGAGTTGGAAGATCACCCTGAGGTTGGATCGGGTCATCCCTGGAGGATCGGTGAAGTGAGATTTCGCTAAGTGAAGAAGTTTGTCAAAACGGCATCATCAGGATATCTTGGTGAATATCCTGCAGTCGGGTTAGATATCGTCATCCGGATAAGTGAAGGAGAGCATGATGTTGTCGATTGCATGAAGTGCAAGTGCGTCGGGGTGATCATCATCTGGAGGAGCCGAGGAGGACTGCATCGGCATCAGGATCATCTTCTGTGAGTGCCCATCATCCGCATATCGCTAACAAATGCGGAAGTGAAAGTTCGGGTTTTTTGACTAAGTGTTGAAGAGGTCATCAGGATATTGGGTGACGTCATCGTCATCAGGATATGACGTCATCGTCATCAGGATATTGAGATATCCCCCTGTGCGAGTTTATCCTGCCGTTGTTAAGTGGTTAAGTATCGGCATCGGCAGAAAGTGTGAAGCATCATCAGGAGGTTTCGAGAGAACCGGATAAAGTAGATCATGATGCTGTTGCTTGTGTCGTCGGCTAGCGGAGCATCGAAGGTAAGCTGCTGAAGGTGATCGTCATCAGGATATTTGAGCAACCGGATATTTGATATCCTGCTGACGAAGAGAGTGTTGAAGATCATGATGATGACGCTAGTGTTTGGAGCCCGATGAACAGTGCAACCGGAGGATGTTTGCGCCCGCTGAATATCATGATGATGATAGGCGACTGGCGGAGGAGGTGAACAGTAGTCGGCAGGAGGATAAGTGTGATCATCCGAAATATGATGATGCTGTTGGTGGTTTGAGGAAACATGATGATGATGCTGACAGAGTAAAGCAGAATATGATGATGATGGCGAAGATGATGATGATGAGGTTGGTCTGCAGACATCCATGCTATATGCGAAGGTTATAGTGTGGATGCCTCTGCATCATAGTGGTATCAGAGCTCAGCAAAAGGTCTGGGCTGTTGTGTGTTGATTCTGTCGCTGAAAGGACAGAGGTAGAGTTGATTGTGTTGTGTGTAGATTGTGAGGTTGACAAAATGCCTCCTAAAGGTAGTGGTACTGCAAGGGAATTGCAGGAAATGAAGGAGAAACATGCTAGGGAGATGAGGAAGATGAAGGAGCTTGCTGAAGCACTTCAAGCCAGGCTTACAGCCCTGGAAAAGAACAAAAAGAGAGAAGTGGAAGATAGTGAGTCTGAAGAAGAGGAAAATACTGTTGAAGAGTATGAAGAGGTAGCTGAAGATCTGGATGCTGAAGACCAGAGGTTGGCAAAACTGTTAAAGGCAGTGCAGAGTGAAAAACCTAAGGTAAAGGTTGATGTTACCAAGTATACTGGAAGCTTGAATGAAGATGAGTTGTTAGATTGGATTGCTGCACTTGATAATCACTTTGAATGTGAAGATGTTGCTGAGGATCAGAAAGTAAAGATTGCAAAGACCAAGTTAGGAGGTCATGCTTTGGTTTGGTGGGATTATGTACAATCTGAGAGAAGGAAACAAGGGAAGTCTAAGATCACTTCTTGGGATAAGATGGTAGCAAGGATCAAGGGTAAATTCTTGCCTAGGGATTATGAAATCCAGATGTTTAAGAAGCTGCAATTTTTAAAGCAGAAAGACAGGGATGTGAAAGCATATACTGAGGAATTTTATTTGTTAAGTATGAGATCTGGTCATCATGAGAATGAGGTAGAAAAGGTGGCTAGGTACTTGGCTGGTTTAAGGTTTAACATACAGGATGAGTTAGTGTTAGCTAACCCTAAGAATGTGGAAGATTGTTACCTAATGGCAATCAGGATTGAAGAAAAGATGAATAGAGGACATGATAAGTCCATGAGAGGAAGAGGAAACAATAGGGAAAAGGAGCAGCCCCTGCACAAAAGCAAACAAATGAGGGTCAAGAAGACACTGGTAAAGGACAGGGACAGTCTGATTTCAGAGGTGGATGGAAAGGTAATAGAGGAAGATTTGGAGGTGGTAGAGGTTCTACTACATTTTCAGGAAAATGTTACACCTGTGGAGAGTTTGGTCATCCATCTTTCAAGTGTCCAGAAAACAAAGGTTCATCATCCAGAAATGATAGAACTAGTGACAAGAGAGTACAACTGGTACAAGAAGAGAAAGTAGAAGAAAGTGCACAGAGTTCAAACAGAGGTCCTGAGAATTATGGATATCTAGAGAGTGGAGAATCACTGATGCTAAGGAGAATTAGTTTGTAGGCATCAAAGGATATGATGCAAAGAAGAGCTCTTTTCAAGACCACATGCAAGAGTAAAGGTAAAGTATGTAAGGTTGTCATTGATACTGGTTCAACAGACAACATGGTATCTCAGGAAATGGTGGATAAACTACATTTGGAAAGGATTCCACATCCACACCCTTACAAGGCATCTTGGGTGAGTGATAGTCAATCACTTTTTGTCTCTGAACAGGCATATGTGGATTTCCAGATTGGACCATATCATGATAGAATTTTGTGTGATATTTTGCCCATGGAATGTTGTCACCTACTGTTGGGTAGACCATGGCAATTTGACAGAAGGGTACTGTATGATGGGTATGCTAATACCTACACCATCAAGAAAGATGGGAAGATTATTAAGTTGATGCCATTGCAGGCAAAAGCTGCAGTACAGAAGGCAGCTCAAATCATTTTAATGGGAAAGAAGGAGTATGTACAGATGCCTAGTGGAGCAGGCATAAAGGCAGTTCAGGACACTGCAGGGAAAGGAGTTGTTACAGACAACAAGCTGAAGAAAGTTTCAGTTGTGACTGACAGAGGTCAGCAGCAGGTGCAGAAACAGGTTTGCAAACAGCAACCAGTTCAGAAGAATGACAAGGATGTTGTCATAGTTGGGACTATTGTTTGTCCTATAATGATTGAAAGACAGATACAGGTGAACACTACAGAAGCAGTTCAGACAGAGGTTCTGGTCAGACAACCTGACAAACACAGGGTATGTGAGAAAAAGGCCTACATCAACAGGCATGAGGATTTACTTGCCAGAAAGCAAGTTACAGTTCAGAAGTCTTGGAGCAGCCAAGAGACAGCAGCAGACAAAGCTGGAGCAGGTCAGACTATTGACAAAGCAAAGTGTAAAGGTGGAAGACTTCCACATACTAAACTCATGGGACATGAGTTCTTTTCTTTTGGGGAGTATGGTGCAGAGGCACCTACCTGACAGCTGGCCTTCATGAGGCAGTTAGTAGTTTAGGTCTTGTTTGTGTTTCCAAGAAGGTCTAGTAAGACCAAATGCATGTAATAAGGTCATGCTGATCATGTTAAGATCATGCTGACCAGGCTTTTGCTATTTTTAGTTAGTTGGTTATAACAGCTGTCATGATGTATGATCGGTTGGATCTCCCAGCCGCCTGGAGAGTTCCCAGCCGCTTGGAGTCGGGTCAGTAGTACTCGTAGGGAAATCTTTATAAGCATGAGGATCGGTTGATTGTAGATCATCGATCGGCAGTATAGTGTTGCATTAAGCAGAGGAGTTCGAGTGTGCTGTGTGAGAAGCAGTATATTGTATTGCATCTTTGAAATCAATAAAGATCCTGTTTCATTTTCTGTTTGATCTCCTTTGTATAATCGATCTGCTGGTTTGAGAGGTTTCATGGATTTACTGATCCATTCCACCGGTTGATCCGTCTGATCGGTGGAATGGTAATGTACAGTAGGTTAGGTTGTAGTTTGTTTGTTCACATGCAGGTGTGCAGGATCGCGGCTGAAAGATGTTGAAGACCCTAGCATAGGCATGTGCTAGGTCGAGTTGATAAGTTCGAGTTGGAAGATCACCCTGAGGTTGGATCGGGTCATCCCTGGAGGATCGGCGAAGTGAGATTTCGCTAAGTGAAGAAGTTTGTCAAAACGGCATCATCAGGATATCTTGGTGAATATCCTGCAGTCGGGTTAGATATCGTCATCCGGATAAGTGAAGGAGAGCATGATGTTGTCGATTGCATGAAGTGCAAGTGCGTCGGGGTGATCATCATCTGGAGGAGCCGAGGAGGACTGCATCGGCATCAGGATCATCTTCTGTGAGTGCCCATCATCCGCATATCGCTAACAAATGCGGAAGTGAAAGTTCGGGTTTTTTGACTAAGTGTTGAAGAGGTCATCAGGATATTGGGTGACGTCATCGTCATCAGGATATGACGTCATCGTCATCAGGATATTGAGATATCCCCCTGTGCGAGTTTATCCTGCCGTTGTTAAGTGGTTAAGTATCGGCATCGGCAGAAAGTGTGAAGCATCATCAGGAGGTTTCGAGAGAACCGGATAAAGTAGATCATGATGCTGTTGCTTGTGTCGTCGGCTAGGAGCATCGAAGGTAAGCTGCTGAAGGTGATCGTCATCAGGATATTTGAGCAACCGGATATTTGATATCCTGCTGACGAAGAGAGTGTTGAAGATCATGATGATGATGCTAGTGTTTGGAGCCCGATGAACAGTGCAACCGGAGGATGTTTGCGCCCGCTGAATATCATGATGATGATAGGCGACTGGTGGAGGAGGTGAACAGTAGTCAGCAGGAGGATAAGTGTGATCATCCGAAATATAATGATGCTGTTGGTGGTTTGAGGAAACATGATGATGATGCTGACAGAGTAAAGCAGAATATGATGATGATGGCGAAGATGATGATGATGAGGTTGGTCTGCAGACATCCATGCTATATGCGAAGGTTATAGTGTGGATGCCTCTGCATCACTCTGGCTAATATTCAAACAGATATCAAATTGATAAATAAAGAAGAGTTCCTTAGTAAAACCAGATGGAGAGATAGTATGAAACTACTAAAAATGAGCCCAAAATGTCTAAATCCCAAGAAGTGTATGATCATGTCAATCAAGTTTAGAAGTTAAAGTTTGATAAGTTTGAGTGGTCTAAAACTATGAATTCTTGTTGATCTAAGTATATTGAACCAAAAAATGTTGTTTTAGATAGTGCCTATTATTAAAAAAGCTTGTTGTAGGTGATACTAATAGGTTTTCTGGCTTATGTAATGTTGTTGATACTAGTGAGCATATCTTCTTTGAATGCATTTTTGCTAGATCTATGTGGGATAGACTCATGGGGAATATTGTTGGGTGGGATAGTGGTAAGAAAGTGTTTTGGAAAGAGATTCTTTGTGGGTATGTCAATGGGTTGATTGATAAAACTAATGTGTTTTGGTTAGCTTTTTCTACTGAGATTCTTTAGTTTTTATGTAAAAAAAGAAATGAAGAATGCTGCCAAGAAAAAAGGAGAGCCCTTATTGAGTCTTTCATTAGACACACAATTTTTCAAATTGTTCAACAAGTATCTATGATGCTAGAGATCCCAATTGAGAGGTTTATACAAATAATAGATGAAGGATCAACAATTATCTTCAAATCAGACATTAGATTTGTAGAATTCTAGCCACATGACCTCAAAAAGGTGGACAAAAAGTTTCATAAGGAATATATAGACTTCCAAAACCTATATTGTAAACACCACCAATTTGAGCTGAAAAGAGATGTCATAGTAAGAGATTTGGAAATGTCTTTTCAGAACATTGACAATCAAAGTGAGACAGACATAATTTATCCTCCCTTAGGTGCTTTCAAAGAGTTTGACTCATACAAGGAGAGCAATAATAGGTAGTACATAACATAAAAGGATTGGATGTAGGATAAAGAGATAGAACATAGAGTGCAGGTTGTAGATCAGGAGGAAGACAGATAGCAGAAGTGACCGAGTGGCAAACTTTAAATATTGCATATTTTTTATGTTAGTTATGGGGTATTGATATAAATATAATTTTTGTAAAAAATTGATATGTTGTATAGGGTAATACATATTAATGATGTAATGTAATAGTGTGGCTAACACCACAAAACATATTATACAATTGTATTACTTGGTTTAAGGTTGGTGGAGTGGGAATGAACCTCTTAGCCACTCAATTTTATATTGAACTCTTTTTATTAGTAATAGATCTACAATTATAATTATATATAGCTTCCAATTCAACTTTTTCAAATTTATCTTCTACGCACCTTTTTTTATTTGATTTGATTTGGTTTCTTTTGTTTTTGATTTTTTGTATTTATATGTTCTACTTGTATTTTTTTATTATGTCAGCTATAGTTTGTTATTGTTAGTTATACAATTCATTTAATTTAGTTGTATTTGTATTATTTATTTATTATGTCAACTAGAGTTTATTATTGTTAGTTTTTTAATTCTATTTGTATTATTATTTTTATTATGTCGACTATAGTTTATGTAGAAAACCAAGATCATGGAATAAAATAACAAGCACACAAATTGCAATGAAATCGAGCAATTTGTATTATTAAATGAGGTGAGTATAAATAGAGAAGTGTAGGTACCCGAATCTCCATGAAAAGAGGATAGGACTCCTCTACAAGGAGTTCTGGTGAGTAACTTCCCACAAACATAGCGCGAGGTGTCGATGCAAGTTGACACCTCTCAAAACATCTCAACTACTTTGACCAATTCAAAAGAACATGTGTCAATACGCCTAAGTATGATTAAATACAAATGTCTATGCCTATAGATTAAATGTATACAGTAACAACCCCCCTTAAGCATAGCTTAGGTGAGTTTTATGAAAAAATGGGTCCCAACTATAAGCCTGGTGAGGTATGTTAGATCTAGGGCACACAACTGAGAGGGGGGGGTGAATCAGTTGTACAAAAACTTGCTCTTATTCAAATACTTAAATCCTCTTGTTATTCAATAGCATATCAATTAATCACTCATGAAAGCATAAAGCATAAACACTAGAGCAGAAACACATCAACACATGATACACCAAGATTTTGACGTGGAAAACCTGGTCAAGGGAAAAACCATGGGGTGATTAACCCAAGGATTATTCTCTGTTAGAAGAATAAGAAAAATAGATGGCACATGCCAATTAGGGCTCACTGCCCGAGCACACTACTCACAAGAGGCACACTTCCTACAAGAGACACACTGTCTACAAAGTAACAAGTACTACAAACTTGAACTGGAGATTGACATCTTTACCATGCTTGGATTAGTTCCATTTTAAGCCCAAAAACTCCTACTCTGCCTTTCGCACTTCTCTTCACTATGCCACACTCTTCACCACAAGACACACTTCAAAATGAATTCACAATCCCTTATTTATACAAGGTATTGACTTAGGAACAATCATCTAAGTCGGCAAACACCTACAAGATCATTCGCAAGATGTGTAATACATCCGGTCAGCCTGTCTTAGGAAGAACACCAATATCCATGGTTATTCTTTAAATGCAAACTCAAACTTCAATGTAGACTACCAATAAGAATTGTACACAATCCAAAGATCACCAAAACCTTTCCTGAGTCATCAAGAACATCCGCACTTTATCAGCTTACTGGAATTCTTCTATTCTTCATCCAGAACTTCAAGAACACAGTCTGTCATCATTGTCATAATGAAAAAGGTGCTTCTGGACCTCCAAACCATGAACAAATCTAATTGTCACTTCACAAGAACTTCTTCAACACTCTCTCCAATCCGCAGAATGAGATAATGCAATTCCGAAGCTCACCGGACCAATCTGTGACACTCTGTCACCATTGAACACCTGCTGGAACTAGTTCTACTTGAGTGATCATAACTTCTTTAGATCTTTATGCGGACCTCTGAAATCTTGACTGGAACATCGCAAGACTCGTATCTACAAGCCCTTTAAACCACATCCTCTGATCCTCAACCTATTGAGGACTTTTGCCTTCTTCTCATCACTGTTCTTCACTGTTCCTGATTGAGACTGATTTCCTCAATAACCTCAGCACACAACACATCCAATCCTTCTCATTAATGCAATATGAGTATGTTGACATCAATGACAACACTGGTTATCCTCATACTTGCAACAATCTCCCCCTTTGTCATTGATGGAAACATATGATGTGAAAAACCATCAAGACAAGAACTTCTCCTTTCTGTCACAACTCCCCTATCAGCAATAACTCTTCACATGTCTTCTCTTTCTTTACTCCTCCCCCTTTGATCATCAACCACTTGTTTTTCACATTTCTTCTCTCCCCCTTTGACATCAATGGCAAAGGGCTCATACTTGCAATTCTAACACATTAGAATCATACCCGCTACTCCCCCTGAGTAGCAGCTCCCCATCATCAATCTGAATCACAAGATATGACTATGATATCCACCAGACTGATGCACATCAGTGCATCCTAGTTCATCACCGGAGGGGCCATGACCCCTAACTTCTCCCTGAGATACTCAAAAGAGTCCTTGGGAAGAGGTTTAGTAAAAATATCTGCAAGCTGATCCTTGGAGGGCACATACTCCAATCTGACTTCACCCTTGTTCACTTGCTCTCTCAGAAAATGAAATTTGATAGAAATATGCTTGGTCTTAGAATGCAATACCAGATTCTTAGAAATACTTATTGCACTTGAATTATCATAGAAAATTGTGATAGGCTTCTCATATTCTACTTGAATATCTCTTAACATTTGCTTCATCCACAAAAGTTGAGTGCAACTTCCTACTGCTGCAATGTATTATGCTTCAGTTGTAGATAGAGATATTGCCTCTTATTTCTTGCTTAGCTAAGAAACCAACCTTTTTCCCAAAAAGAATGCTCCTCCACTTGTACTCTTCCTGTCATCTACATCTCCTGCCCAATCTACATCTGTATATGCATGAAGAGAAAACTTATGATCTCTAAGATACCATAGACCATACTCAACTGTTCCTTTTAAGTACCTAAAAATTCTTTTGATTGCCATGACATGAGATTCTCTAGGATCAGCCTAGAATCTCGCCACAAGACCAACAACCTGCATTATATCTAGTCTAGTCTGAGTGAGATACAATAATCCTCCAATCATTTATCTGTACTTTGTCTGATCTATCTTAGGAGAGTCATCATCTTTGCTCAACTGACATCTGGTAGCCATGGGAGTGTTCATAGGCTTTGAATCTTCCATTCCAAATTTCTTCAATAGTTCTTTCACATATTTGGTCTGAGAGATAAAGATTCCTTTCTCTATTTGAGTAATTTGCAGACCCAAGAAGAAATTCATTTCACCGAGCATTGACATTTCAAACTCACTTTTCATTTGGTTTGCAAAGATTTTACACATACTGTCTCTTCCTCCAAAGATGATATCATCAACAAATACTTCAATAATCAAGATGTTTTCATGATCAATTTTGAAATATAGGTTACTATCAGCAGTACCTTTGTTGAAACCAATCTTCAAGAGATGTTTGTCCAGCCTTTCATACCATGCTCTTAGAGCTTGCTTTAGACCATACAATGCCTTCTTTAATTTGTAGACCATATCACCATGCTCAGATAACTGAAATCCATCCAGTTGTTCAATGTACACGTCTTCTTCTAAGTCACCATTCAAGAAAGCAGATTTGACATCCATCTAATACACTTTGAAATCTTTGAAGGCAGCAAATGCAAAAAATAGTCTGACTACTTCAATTCTTGCCACTGGAGCAAAGGTTTCCTCAAAATCAATCCCTACTATTTGAGAGTAGCGTTTGCAGACTAATCTGGCTTTGTTTCTAATTACTTCACCAACTTCATTTAGTTTGTTCCAGAAGACCCATTTGGTTCCAATCACATTCTTGTTATTAGGTCTAGAAACAAGATCCCAAGTGTGATTTTTCTCAATTTGCATCAACTCTTCCTCCATTGCTTTGGACCAATTTTCATCATTGCAGGCTTCATTTATTGTCTTAGATTCATTCTTTGAAATCAGACAACATTCATCTGAATTTTGAGCAATTTTCCTTCTAGTTTGCACACCTCTGCTTTTGTCACCTATGATATGATCTTTAGAGTGGTTCAGTCTTACATACCTTGGAATTTTGGGAGTTTCTTGTACTTTTGTTTCTTGGTCAGGCTCATTCAGACCTATCTCTTCTTCTTGATTTACTGGATCAGTCTGAATCTGACTTTCAGGAGAGGATTGAGCTCCTTGAACTAGAACACCATCTTGATCATCTTCATCATACTCATAAAATCTTGAGTGCTTCTCAATTCCTTCATCAACTTTCACATTAGTACTTTCTATCATCTTTCTTAGTCTCTTATTGTAACACCGGTATGCTTTGCTTTGAGTGGAGTAACCCAAGAAAATTCCTTCATCACTTCTAGCATCAAACTTTCCTAGATCTTCATCTCTTTTAATGTAACATTTACTACCAAATACTCTGAAATATCTCACAGTAGGAGTGATGCCAAACCAAAGTTCATAAGGAGTCTTACCGGTATTGCTTCTAATTTGAACTCGATTGAGAGTGTAGACTGCAGTGTTGACAACTTCTCTCCAAAACATCTGAGGAACATTTTCTTCCATCATCATTGTCCTGGAAGCTTCCTGGATGGTTCGGTTCTTTCTTTCTACTACTCCATTCTGCTGAGGAGTCCTAGGAGCAGATAACTGTCTCTTTATACCATGCTTCTCACACAAATCTATGAATTCACCGGATGTGAATTCACCACCTCTATCAGACCTAAGACATTTCAGTTTTAATCCAGTTTGATTCTCTACCATAGCCTTGAAGATTTTGAACTTCTCAAAAGCTTCTGATTTCTCTTTCAGAAAGGTAACCCACATCATCCGGGAATGGTCATCAATCAGTAACATGAAATATCTATCATCTTGCATACTCTTGATTCTTGTCGGACCACATAGATCAGTATGAACTAATTCCAATAATCCAGTAGAGGACTGATCCTTACTTTTGAATGAGACTCTGCTCTGTTTACCCAGCTGACATTCTTTGCACAGACTGTTTGTAGGTTTTACCAATTTTGGAAGATCTCTTATAGCCTAAGTATTGCTTATCTTGATGATGTTATTAAAATTTACATGACACATTCTTCTATGCCATAACCAACTCTGATCAACTTGAACAAACAGACAACTTTCACCAACACCAACCAAGTGGAAGATATTACTTTTAGTTTGAGTATCAGATGCAATCTTTGTTCCAGATCTTTCAAAGATTTTGCACTTTCCATCCTTGAATCGGAGATCATAGCCTTTGTCCACCAACTATCCAACACTGAGAAAATTGTACTTCAAACCTTCAACATACAGCACATTACTAGTTTTGTTTCTTCCATTAAAAGAAATAGTTCCTCTTCCTCTGATTCTACCAACAGAATTATCACCAAACTTTACTATTCCTCCTTCATACCTTTCCAAATCTAAGAACTTGTTCTTGTCACCTGTCATATGGTGAGAGCATCCACTGTCAATAACCCAATCATCCTTCTCTTCAATTTGGGCAGCCAAAGCTTTTTCTACAACCTTCTAATTGATATATTCAGAGGATATTGGATCTTCTTCCTTGATAGCAATAAACACCCATTCATTTCCAGATTTGTTTCCTATCTCTAATTCATCATCTATTACTCCTTCATTATCATCTTCTTCATGAACATAATAACAATTCATTTGGAACCTTTGTCTATTAGAATTTGACCTTGTAGATCTTTCTGGACATCTTGAGGTAAAATGACCAATCTTATTGTAGTTGAAGCACTTAAAGGGTAATTTTCCTTCATACTTACCAGATCCTCTTGGCAGTCTCTTTGCAATGAGGGCTTCAAGTTGAGCTATTTCTGCTTCTTCCTCTTCCATGTCTCTTCTTGCTTGATCATACCATAACAGCTTCCTTGCAGAGTTTTCTCCCGGATCAAATCTTTGTTTACCTTTTACAGAGGCACTGGCCTTGAATGCAGATTCAATCTTGGGGGGATCATCTCCAAACTCAGTCATTTCAAATGTAGCTAGTTTGCCAGCCAATTGGTCTCTTGTGATAGTCGTATGGGCTTTGAATTCATCAATGGCAGCAACCTTGATTTTGTAGGCAGCAGGAAGGGATCTGATAATTTTGCCAACAATCTCATTTTCATCCAAAACTCCACCAGCATTCCTGATTCCACACACCAGCTCATTTACTCTTGGCATAAAGGTAGTAATGTTTTCATCATCTCTCATTTTCAGTTTGTCAAATTTCCCTTTGAGACTCTGCAACCTTGCACTCTTAACATACTCATCTCCTTCATGCAGAAGTTCTAGTTTAATCCAGATCTCATAGGCAATTGGTAGGTCAATAACATTTGAGAGCTCTGAGTCAATTAATGAGCTTAGAAGAGCCTCTTTGGTCCGTAGATTGTTTTTAGCATCTGTGATTTCATTTAGAGTTGTCGGACCACCCTATGGAGGTACATATGCTTTTGTGACCATGGACAAGTATGCCTTTCCCATACACTCCAAGTGACATTTCATGCGACCTTTCCAAAGAGAGAAGTTGGTTCCATCAAACTTCAGACTATCCTTCTTGTATGACGACATCCTGGATCTCCTCAAGTAGTTAAGCTCCTTTTAGAGGAACTTGGCTTTGATACCAATTGTTAGATCTAGGGCACACAACTGAGAGGGGGGTGAATCAGTTGTACAAAAACTTACTCTTATTCAAATATTTAAATCCTCTTGTTATTCAATAGCATATCAATTAATCACTCATGAAAACATAAAGCATAAACACTAGAGTAGAAACACATCAACACATGATACACCAAGATTTTGACATGGACAACCTGGTCAAGGGAAAAACCATGGGGTGATTAACCCAAGGATTATTCTCTGTTTGAAGAATAAGAAAAATGATGGCACATGCCAATTAGGGCTCACTGCCCGAGCACACTACTCACAAGAGGCACACTGCCTACAAGAGACACACTGTCTACAAAGTAACAAGTATTACAAACTTGAACTGGAGATTGACATCTTTACCATGCCTAGATTAGTTCCATTTTAAGCCCAAAAACTCCTACTCTGCCTTTCGCACTTCTCTTCTCTATGCCACACTCTTCACCACAAGACACACTTCAAAATGAATTCACAATCCCTTATTTATACAAGGCATCGACTTAGGAACAATCATCTAAGTCGGCAAACACCTACAAGATCATTCACAAGACGTGTAATACATCCGGTCGGCCTATCTTAGAAAGAACACTAATATCCATGGTTATTCTTCAAATGCAAACTCAAACTTCAATGCGGATCGCCAATAAGAATTGTACACAATCCAAAGATCACCAAAACCTTTCCTGAGTCATCAAGAACATCCACACTTTATCAGCTTACTAGAATTCTTCTGTTCTTCATCTAGAACTTCAAGAACACAGTCCGTCATCACTGTCATAATGAAAAAGGTGCTTCTGGACCTCCAAACCATGAACAAATCTAATTGTCACTTCACACAAACTTTTTCAACACTCTCTCCAATCCGCAGAATGAGATAATGCAATTCCGGAGCTCACCGGACCAATCTGTGACACTCTGTCACCACTGAACACTTGTCGGAACCAGTTTTACTTGATCGATCATAACTTCTTCAGATCTTTATGCGGACCTCTGAAATCTTGACTGGAACATCTCAAGACTCATATCTACAAACCCTTTAATCCACATCCTATGATCCTCAACCTATTGAGGACTTTTGCCTTCTTCTCATCATTGTTCTTCACTGTTCCTGATTGAGACTGATTTCCTCAATAACCTTAGCACACAGCACATCCAATCCTTCTCATTAATGCAATATGAGTATGTTGACATCAATGACAACACTGGTTATCCTCATACTTGCAACAAGGTACCCATGTACATGTTGCAAGTATGTGCCTAATCAGTGTTGTCATTAATGTCAACATATCTGTGTTGTCATTGGTGTCAATTGTGCTCTTACTTTGTTGAGGATATTGAGAAAATTAGCCCCTCTGGTGATAACAATGTGTTGTAGTAGAAACAGTGCATTACATACAAAAGAACAGTCCAGAAGAATGCGCTGCATTTCTTGTAGAATAAATATCTTTACTTGTGGATTGGAATTTATTTGGAACCTTATCTAAAGATGTTATATTTTGATTTTGAGCCTCCAGTATGAAGAATTAAGTGAGTTATGTTCACCAAAGTGAAAACAACTTTTTCTGTGTGTTTGGTGGTGACAGGGAGAAAGTGTTTTGCTCTGCATTCCTCCGCATTGAAGTATTTTAGTCTGTGGTTTTGGAATTAAGTCTGTGATGATGTTAAATGCCTTCAAGTGTAATGGTTCATGATTTGGTGGTCCACATGCTATCTTTTACTCATGACAGTGGCTGGCAGTGTTGTTCTTGTGCTCCAATTTGAAGAATCTTACTGATAGAGTTGTTAGAGATTGTGCGACTATTCTTGGTGATTACAATGTGCTTGTGGATGTTTCCTGATCATGCTCCTACATTCAGATTGGTCTGCAAGTAATTCAAATCATACATGAAGTGTGTTCTTGAGAATACTTGTGTTAACATCAGTCTTGGCTGACCTGGTTGAACTCATCAACTGCAGAGATGCATCAAAGTTTGTGATAGCATGTTGTAGTGTGGAAGATTGTGTTTGAGTCCTAGCTAAGGCATGGCATGATCCACATACATTCTTACATCTTTTCCTTAGCTAAATTGTATTAGGTCCAGACCTATTTTATGTGTGTTTGTAATGAAGACCTTAGAGATTGTTCCAACGGTTGATGATTGTAATGCCAACTTTTATGATCATTCCAAGGTTGATGAAGTGTATAAATAGTTGTAATTGAGTCATGAAAATGTATCCAAGTGTGAAGATGTGAAGATAAAGTGAAGTAAGGTAGCAGCGCAGAGCAAAGGTGTTTGTGCTTCAATGGAACTGAACCTTGGCATGAAGTAGATGTTGTTATCTCAATTCAACCCTTTGGCAGTGAGCCTTCTTTAGGTAGTGAGCCTTTCTTTGGTAGTGAGCCTTTCTTTGTAGTGAACAATTTGGGCAATGAGCCCTGTAAGCAGTGAGCCTCTATTTTTTGGTATTGATATAATTTATATATTTCTGTGGGCTAACACCCACCATGGTTTTTCCCCTTTAGGGTTTTCCACATAAAAATCTAGTGTCTCCTGTGTTGTTTATGCTTTTGTGTTGAACTTCTCATTTGATGCTTTCATGGTTATATCTGAGTATAAGTAATTGATAAGTTGATGATCATATTTGGCTAAAAGTTTTAGGACAACTGATTCACCCCCACTCTCAGTTGTCCAGTGCAGTTCAACAATTGGTATCAGAGCCAAGTTCCTCTAAAGAAAGCCTAACAACTTGAGGTTGATCGGGGATGTCACACAAGGATGAATTATTTTTCAATTATTTCAAGTGTGGTGAAGCTGGACACTATGCATCTAGATGTCTAAAAAGAAACTCATAAAATTATGATGAAGAAGGCAAAAGTAGGAAGTCCAAGAAAACATTTTATGAGGTTAAAGATGATGAAGATGATGAATATTTTTTTAATTCAAACGATGACAACTGCAAAAAGGATGAAAGTTTTGATCCAAAGGTAAGTATTAACAATGAAGATACAAAGAACTATTGGGTTATTGATAGTAGCTGCTCAAATCATATGACTGGTGATAAAGGTAAGTTTATTAATTTTGTAAAGAATGAAGAAGGTAAGTAAACTTTGGAGATGATCGTACTGCTAAAATATGTGGAAAAGGTTCAATCAATTTTGATGGAAGACAACATACATATAACATCCTCTATGTTGAAAGTCTGAGACAAAATCTCCTGAGCATTGGACAATTGTGCAAAGAAGGATATAGTTTCATCTTTTAGAATGATACCTTTGAAAAAAGAGATAAATGTGGAGCTGTAATAGCTGGTGGAAAAAGGACAGAGGGAAATCTTTATCACCTTAATAAAGGCAACATCATCTGCTCTATATCTCAGAATCAATAAAATTGGCTTTGGCATAGGAAATTGTGTCAAATCGATCCTAATGATCTAGCAATGATAACCTCATCTCAAGTTGTGAAAGATATGCTAGAGAGGATACATTTTAGCAATGTCACCTGCAACAAGTGTCAAATTGAGAAGCAAGCAAGAGGAAGTCTACATGATGAAGAAAGATCCTCATCTGGACTAATGGAATTGGTTCATACAAACCTCTGTGGACCTACAAGAGTAAAGAGCCTCCAAGATGATAGGTACTTTATGTTCTTTGTTGATGATTATTCTAGAATGACTTGGGTTAGTTTTCTCAAAGAAATATCAGAAGCTCCAAATGCATTTAAAGCCTTCAAATAATGGTTGAAGATGAGTTAAATGAGAAAATTAGATGTCTAAAGTTTGACAGAGGAGAAGAGTTTACCTCTGAAAAATTCAATACGTTGTGTGTAACCCATGAAATAAATAGATAGCTATCTAGAGAGAATAGAGTGATGGAAATAATGAGCAGGTCTATTCAAGAAGCTGCAAAGACAATGATAGAGGAAGCTGACCTACCGGAAGCATATTGGAAAAAAACTATACTTACTATTGTCTATATTCAAAATAGAGTTCAAGTCAAATGATACTAAAACTCCTTATGAATTGTGGTATGGAAGAATACCTTCAGTAAAATATTTCAAATTTTTTGGAAGCAAATGTTATATCAAAAGAGAAGAAGAGCTAGGCAAGTTTGATGTTGAGTATGATGAAGGAATTTTCCTTGGATACTCTACTATGATTAAGGCATAATGATGTTACAATAAAAGATAGAAAAGGATCATTGAGAGTACAAATGTTAGGGTTGATGAGGACATATAGAAGTATTTAGAAATCAATAGGTTGTCTTATAATACAAGAAAGGAAAAGGTATTCACCAAAGAAGAGGATGATACTGAAGAGAAGAAAATGGAGAAAGATTGCCAATATAAAGTAAAAGGACAAATGAATTGGTGTTTGATTGCCAATGCTAAATCCAAATTTATGTCTAAAGCCTACAACAATATTAATTCTTCTCAAGATGAATTTCTAACCACTAGAGAATCCAAGATTGATCTTGAAAATCTTGAAAATTTTGAAGAAGAAAACATAATTTCAAATGAATGCATCAAAGAGTTAAAAGGACAAATCAAGGAGCTTATGCAAAGACTTGAAGAAAGTAGTAAAGATTTGAAGTTGGCAAATGAAGAAAAAACAAAAATTAAAGAATGCTTGGAAAATAAAACAAATGATTGCTTAAAGCTTGAAGAAGTTGTGGATCTGAAAGCTAATCTAAGACATGCATGGGTTTAACAAGACAAACTTAGTGTAAGTGCAGCCAAAGTTGATAGACTAATGGCTGAAGCAAGCCAGAAAGATCCTGATGACATAAACAATATAAGACCTGAGAAGGATGAAAGTTCTAGCACAGATCAAGAAAATATTTTTGAGGTCAAAGGCAAACCAACTCAAGACCAGAGGAACAGATCAAGAAGATCTCTGGTCAAACAACCAAATGCACAAAGGTATCCATCTTTCAATGGTTATTGTTATTCTTGTAGTAAATTTGGTCATAGGGCTACTCAGTGTAGAACTGGTCACATAGCAAGTGAATGTAGGAATATGACAAGAAATGGCTTCAACAGTATAAGGAAGACTCAATCTTTCAATGAAAAGTGTTTTGTATGCAAAAGGATTGGTCATAAAACAAATGAATACAAAAATAGAATGGTAAACTCCTTCAATGGGTATTTTCATACATATAATGGATTTGGACACAGAGACAACTAATGCAAATCCAAAATGAATGAGAGGAGTCAAAGACATGGAAGTATTGTGTGCTATGATTGCAAAAAACTTGGACATATGGCAAAATTTTGCAGAAGCAAGAATGTGAAAAGAAACTACTATCCTGAAGAAAGGAAAATTGAGCAGAAAAGTGATAAGGGAAAGGAAAAAGTTGATATGGTTGAAACTAAGAAAGAAATGGGCAAGATCTGGATCAAGAAAGATATGATTGAAGTCAAGGTTGGGTCTGCACCAGCTTCTGGTGTAGATATTTCCTCTGGGAAGTAAATTAGGAGCTTTAGCTCAAGGGGAGCCCAATTGAAAATCTTTCCTCCCTGATCAAAAGATTGATGCTAATGACTCAACACAAAGAGACATGATCAAGGATCAATAGCAAAAGTCTATGTCGGGACTAAGACTATATTTGAGAAGGATAAAAGAAGAATTGTGCAAAAAGTTTGGATTGATGGAACAAAACTGTTCCCATTACAAAGAAGGTTTTCATGATGATTGACAGTACCTAATGAACTCTGAGGAGAATGGATATGAACCAATTGTGTCTTCATGAAGCAATGAAGAAAAAGGAAAGAAAGTGTATGATGAAGAAGCTCCAGAAGGGATTTTTAAGACCCATAGGACTTGTGCAAGAACATCACACTGAAGATCAAACCATTGGTGACTGACAAGAACAAGGGTTGCAGAAGAACACACTAAGAAGTAGTGCTTATATAGATCCTGATTGGGCAAGAGATGTTGATGATAGAAAGAGTACAAGTGGAGGTGCCTTCTTCTTGGGTAATAGATTAGTCTCATGGATGAGCAAGAAACAAGAATCAATATCTTTGTCAACTACAGAAGCAGAGTATATTGCAACAGCATGTTGTTGCACTCAAGTAAAATGGATGAAGCAGACTCTAAAGGATATAAGAGTTGTGTATGAAGATTCAATTGCAATCTTTTGTGATAATACAAGTGCCATAAACATTTCAAAGAATCCAATGATGCACTCAAGAACAAAGCACATATCAATAAGGTATCACTTTTTGAGAGAGAAGGTGACAGAGAATGAAGTAAAGTTAGAATATGTGTCCACAAAGGATCAAATTGCAGACATTTTCACTAAGCCTCTGCCTAAAGATACCTTTGAGTATTGCAAAGAAAAGATAGGGGTCATTACCCCTCTTGTCCTGAACTAAGATGCATAGGAATGCATCAATCTAGTGGAGCTCAAAGTGTCATTCCTTGATCTGGATTGATGTTCTGAAGGCTACCTCTCAGGGGGAGTAGATAAATGTTTCTGGTAAAGTAAATGGATCAGAGCAGCAACATGCAAGTATGTGCCTTTTTCCATTGATGTCAAAGGGGGAGAGAAATCATGTAAAAAACTCAGGGGGAGAAAGAATGCAGATGTGTAAAGAGAAGGGGGGAGAATTTTGTCTTGGTGGTCTTTTCAGTTTTTCACATCATATGTTGTCATCAATGACAAAGAGAGAGATTGTTGCAAGTATGTGCCTAATCAGTGTTGTCATTGATTTCAACATATCTATGTTGTCATTGGTGTCAACTGTGCTCTTACTTTGTTGAAGATATTGAGAAAATTAGCCCCTCCGGTGATAACAATGTGTTGCAGTAAAAATAGTGCATTACATGCAGAAGAACATTCCAGAAGAATGCTCCATGTTTCCTGTAGAATAAATATCTTTACATGTGGATTGAAAGTTATTTAGAAGCCTGTCTAAAGATATTATATTCTGAGTTTGAGCCTCCGGTATGAAGAATTGAGTGAGTTATGTTCACTAGAGTGAAAATGACTTTTTCTGTGTGTTTGGTGGTGACAAGGAGAAAGTGTTTTTCTCCGCATTCCTCTACATTGAAGTATTTTGGTCTACAGTTTTGGAATTAAGTTTGTGATGATGTTAAATACCTTCAAGTGTAATGGTTTGTGATTTGGTGGTCCGCATGCTATCTTTTACTCATGACAGTGGCTAGCAATGTTGTTCTTGTGCTCCGATTTGAAGAATCTTACTAATAGAGTTGTTAGAGATCGTGCGGTTGTTCCTAGTGATTACAATGTGCTTGTGGATGTCTCATGATCATACTCCTACATTTAGATTGGTTCACAAGGTGTAATTTAGATCGTGCATGAAGTGTGTTCTTGCGAATAGTTGTGTTAACATCAGTCTTCGCCGACCTAGTTGAACTCATCATCTGCGGAGATGCATCAAAGATTGTGAAAGCATGTTGTAGCATGGAAGATTGTGTTTGAGTCCCAACTAAGGCATGGTGTGATCCACATACATTCTTACATCTTTTCCTTAGCTAAATTTGTATTAGGTCTAGACCAATTTTATGTATGTTTGTAATGCCGAACTTGGAGATTCTTCCAAAGGTTGATGATTGTAATGCCGACCTTGATGATCATTCCAAGGTTGATGAAGTGTATAAATACTTGTAATTGAGTCGTGAAAATGTATCCAAGTGTGATGATATGAAGATAAAGTGAAGTAAGGTAGTAGAGCAGAGCAGAGGTGTTTGTGCTTCAATGGAACTAAACCTTGGCATGAAGTAGATGTTGTTATCTCAGTTCAACCCTTTGGCAGTGAGCCTTCTTTTGGTAGTGAGCCTCCCTTAGGCAATGAGCCTTTCTTTGTAGTGAGCAATTTGGGTAGTGAGCCCTATAGGCAGTGAGCCTCTATTTTTTGGTATTGATATAATTTATATATTTCTATGGGCTAACACCCACCGTGGTTTTTTCCTTTTAGGGTTTTCTACGTAAAAATTGGTGTCTCCTGTGTTGTTTATGCTTTTGTGTTGAGCTTCTCATTTGATGCTTTCATGGTTATATCTGAAAATAAGTAATTGATAAGTTGATGATCATATTTGGGTAAATTTTTAGGACAACTGATTCACCCCCCCTCTTAGTTGTCCGGTGCAGTTCAACAATACAATGCAAAATAAAAATGAGTCCCGATTGTGAAGCCTAATAAGGTACTCAAGTACAATGCAAGCTCTCTAAAACCAGAGTAAGATAGAAAACCCAGTGGGAAAAAAACTATCCTCCAAAAAGAGAGATTATACAGGTGACGAAGTACTACTTCTTTCACTAAGTACAATATAAGATTCCCCCCATAGAAGAGAAAATGATAGAAGGTCTATGAGACCCCCCCATAATACATGTCCTACTGCAGTGATGCTGAATAGTCGACAAAGGATGCATATGTAGATCCAAGAACACCAAACAATGTTCCTTACCTTGGGAAGAAAAGAAACCACCTAAAGATGCAAGATATCTTCCCATACGAGAAGATGTATGTATGATCTCGAATCATGGTAAAGCTGATCCAAGGATGATGGTGCCCATGTTGATGCCTTCGAAGAGTGCTCAGGTGTCCCCATGCCGATGCCGAAGGATGCCATAATCAAATCAAGTGCATACACAATAGATGGGGATGATGACGATCCAGAACCATGTGTAGGACAATGTAGAGCATGAATATTCGAAGTGGACAATGTTGATGCAACTTCATTGAAACTGTCATCGAAGAGAAGACTGATGTCGTCAATGTGTGCTTCCATGTTAGCAATGTGGGACTCTAAAAATAGACAAGTGATGTCAAGTAGAAATCTGTCCCACTTAGCAATGCTAGGAAGACTGATATTCTATTGCAAAGAAGCACTGAAAGCTTTCAAGGAAGCGACTCTAGAATCTAATGAAGCAACAGTAGGAGGGATGACTTCTTATATGTCATTGAAACATTTTGTTTCTTTATCATGATTTAGGGATGTGGGTTGTGATCAAAGCAAGATCATGTGGGAATGGAGAAACATTCGAGTCTCCATATATCTCCCAAATTTTGATCCATAATGCATGTGGACAGTCAATATCCATGATGGCATACAAAGCAGCATCTAGAATATGTAAACTTATTAATCCAATAATGTGATCACGATGATTAAACCACTTAGCCTTCTGAGATTGTTTACTAGGTTTAGGGACAAGTCCATACATATGGGGTATGAGATTATGGAACCTGAGGTGTTTTAGGATGCCTTCACACCAAGACTTATAGTTTCCCTTTTTTAGGTTGATTACAAAAGAGTGAGTTTGATATCCCATGATTAGAACAAGTTACTTCCTTTAGACAATAGAAATCAACACATTAGGCAACCCAGATTAGTTAGATCCCTAATTGAACTTTATGGAAAATGGCACTTTATAAGTTGAGTGCGTGATTTTTCTTAATTTCCCCCATTAAAGTGAACACTTTATAAAGTTAGTGGCTTGTGAAAAATGAAAACACAAGACCCCGCCTTAATTATGTATTTCCCCCCAAATTTGGCACTTTATAGGAGTGCTTTAGGTCACCCAGAAAGAGCATAAACAGGCACTTTATAATTTTATAGTGATTTTAGGCTAGTTGGATCCGTGGTGAAAAAACATTCACTTTTACAAAAAGAAGTACTCGATTCCGAGTTGATTTGCTAAAGTTATAAAGTTGCAAAATTTATGCAATTACAAAAAATCTTCTTGAGCAAAAAAAAATTAGATTTTCAGAAAATCAATTTTCCATGCAAAAATTGTGAGTGAGAAAAAAATTATGGAGGAAAAATAAGCCCCCTTGGGCTGTGCACAACCACGGGCTAAAACCCCATGTGACCAGGGGCTAAACTTTTCAAATGGTGCAGCATTTCAGCGTCTAGAAATAGCTCTACAAAGGGCATTTGGAGAGGGGCATCGAGATACGCCTATGTGAGGTGTCGACGCAGGGTGCAGATGCCTTTTTAAGGCATCGGCCTGCATTGAGAGCCCCAAAAAGGGTGTTGTCCATCACTTATACAAGCCCCTCTATGGGCCTTTCACCTTCTGTGGTCGTCGGCCCTTCTATGAGTGCCGATACAAACAAACATACAGATTAAAAAAAAAAAATCAAACCAAGCAAAAAACAATGCCTCACAGTTTGAAGCTCGGCAAGAATGAATGGGGGCGAGTAGCACATCAACCAAATGACCGCTTGAAACTAATCCAAGAAGCTCTGATACCATGTAGAAAACCAAGATCATGGAATAAAATAACAAGCACACAAATTGTAATGAAATTGACTAGTTTGTATTATCAAATGAGGCGAGTATAAATAGAGAAGTGTAGGTCCCTGAATCTCCATGAAAAGATGATAGGACTCCTCTACATGGAGTTGTGGTGAGTAACCTCCCACAAACATAGCACGAGGTGTCGATGCAAGTCGACACCTCTCAAAACATCTCAACTACTTTGACCAGTTCAAAAGAACATGTGTCAATACGCCTAAGTATGATAACAATTTATTTATTATTGTTAGTTACATAATTCAATTAATTTAGTTCTATTAGTATTTTTTATTGTCAGCTATAGTTTATTATTGTTAGCTATTTAGTTCTATTTAATTATTTTATTATGTCAGATGTAGTTTATTATTGTTAGTTATTTAGTTCTATTTGTATTATTATTTTTATTATGTCGATCGTGTATTTTTTTAATAATATTTAAACACACTCACGATATGAGAAAGATGTCGTTGCTTTAGGTCCTCTTAGCTATGGTACACTTTAGGAGGAATCTATGTAATCAAACACAACATGTGCTCACACACTACACTAATGCCCATGCATCACAACCTTAGCTAGGACAATCCCATGTATGTACACTGTACCCTAAGTTGGGCACACACTACATACCCCTTCTCCTATGCCCAAAGCCTACCAAACCACCTTTTTCCTCAAGTGATCTCCATGCCCTTTCATAAATAATTAAGGGATGGTTTTCAAGCCATACAGCCTTTCATAAATAATTAAATTTTTTTTTTTTGCATTATTTTTCTCTAGAAAGTATTCACATTTTTCCACCCAATAATCATTACTTTCCAAACATTTTCTAAAGGTTATTTCCCTCTTTTAACTAAAGAGTAATTAGATATAACTTTTGTTTTATCTTAGTGATAACCTATCTCCATTTTAACCGAAGGGACAAATAATTTATTTTAATCTCCCTTTTTTACTAAAGGATCATAATAATATATATTTTTCACTTGGGGAAAAAGTCATATAACAATATGGATATTAGTTGGGTAATGAAACACTTGATCATTTTGCATCACAAAGGATTTTTAAAGGTCTTGAGTGGCTATACGATGCCAGAGTTGGAGGATGAGCAAATAAGTAGAGAGCAACCAAAGTTAATCACAGATACAAAGATTATTGGGTTTGAGAATGTGTCTAGCCTAGTGTCACCTGTGATGGAGCTAGTTACTATCTATGACAATGGGGCTTACAATCATGCCTTTGACCACTAGAAGACCATGCCTCAAAGCGCTGGTATAGAGGGTTGGGAGTTATCATAATTACCCTAGTCTCTAAGTAGCATAGTTTGTTTCTAGTTTTGGTAGTATGTTTAAGCTTCTAATTCTATTGTTTATGTTTGTTTTTGGTATATATATTTCAAGCTTTGCTTTAATTTGTATATTCCCGCTACACCTATTTAATAAGTTTTTCGTGCAAACATTTTATATAAATACAGAATATGTTTTAGTGTTAATAATTGTGATGAGGCTCATTAATAGAACCTATATATTATATTAAAAAGTTGCTTTTAAATTTTGTCATGTTATATTATATGTTTTAACATGATTTAATTTCATTTTAATATTTATGTTTGTTTTTTATTGATGATAATGATAGGTTTTTGAATGGGCCCAAACTTGTGTATATGATTTTACAATGCACTATAAATCAAGTGCTAGGATATCCATTCAACACGTCTTTTAGCATAAAGATGCCCTTCAAAAAAGTTGAACGTAAATCTCCATAATAAAATTGTTTTGATTTTGTAACTTACCGTGATTTTCTCAAGAATATTTTAACATTTAGTGCAACACTATTGAAGAATTTATCATTTAATACACGGTATGTGAATATTTTTTTATTTGTAGCGCTGAAAATAAACCCCAGGTTGTCTTTACACGGGGCCGACAGTTCGAGTTCTTGCTTTACAGGGTTCCCGTACGGTATTTGTTTTATTAAAGCGCGATGCGTACATTAGATCATACACCCCCCATGAAATTTGATGGCCGTATTACAGTCGTGAGAGTAAATTTTTGGTTTGAGAATACAACCATTTTTTTTCCAATGTTGAATGAATGAATGAAAGGTTTTTTAATGACGTTCGTAAAATGAAGTAGTCTATGGGATTCGAGAGTGAAATCAACCGGTCAGATACCAAAAACAAATTGACCACAACTATTACTTATGTCTATCCTCCATTTCTTTGCTGACCTTGGATCTTCTGTTATGGATTTTAATCAAGTAGTCTGCAGTTTTTGCTATATTTTCCTCTTCAAACAAAGATGTTAAAGCTTCAACTTTTAGAATATCCACATATGTGCTCTTTATGTCCTCATATGCCATACATTCCTTGATGAAATTGTCGGCAGAAATAGGGGGAGAGCAGGGGAGGCAGAAAACTAACCACCAAGAAAACAAATGCAGAAACAGAGAAGACAAACACAATGACAGCAATATTTCTTTCTATATATTCCTTTTGAGGTTACATACAAAACTTCAACACTTTACAATGACAGAGCTGCTGCTCTGTTTTCATACACTGCCCCAAACTCTGGAGCGCACACTGTATCCAAAGCTACCTAGAACTCCATAGCTGTCTTACTTATGACCTGTGCTGCTGCACACAATATGTTCTATTATCTGCTGTGATATGCCTTCACATTCCTCTGCTGCTGCAAGATAACTAATCCTCTCTTCTCTTTTCCCTCCTTTTTGTCTCTTGTCTCATACCCAGCGAAATGGGTGCTCAACCTCTTTCAAATTCAAATTCACCTACCTCATTAACTTTTGGCAGGCCAACGGAGCTGGGGGAAGATGCGGGAGATCCCCAGGTCTGACACGGGGCAGGGAGCAATAAATGTTTGACGGAAGATTAATTCTTCCAACAGAAATATCATTTCATTTCCACCTCCCCACATGCAAAGGTGACCATTCCTCTTTAGGTGTTTTCCATGATTGAATTAAATGAAACAAGAAATTTCGGTAGTAGAAATTCTAAAGGGTCTAAGAAAAAGTATACTTTGTCTTTAATGTTTACTTAGTTAAGGATTAATTGTGTTTCCATTCCAAAAGCAATGTTGAATGGGTCCAACAATGTCTAATTATAATTAATATTGATTGTTTGATCACTAAAATAAATGATATTTAAGTAAAGTGATTTTCCTAGTTTTGCAGAACGCTCGTATGACTGTTTTCTTGCATTTTCGACCTTTTGCAGATTCGACTTCTTTAACCAACGTGTGCATTCGACCCTCTTCCATGATTTCGACCCTCGTGTTTATCCATTTAAATGCAGAGAATAAACGAGTCAACAAGATGTCGATCAAATTTGAACAGTCAACACGATTACAATGTGCTGACTGTTTAAGCTCTTCCTGCAGAACGATTTCCTGAAAAACGTCTGGAATACAGCTTGGACAAACTTATTATCATATTATTCTTGCTTGTTAAATTCAATGAATCGGTAAACCACTCAATAGATTCTCCGTGGGCTTTTCCCATTAAAAAAAGGTTCTTGGTGGGCACAGTTTAAGTTTGTTCTACTTAGCCAATCTGGCCGTCATTCTTATTATTTATATGGAGAGAAGTTTCTTTAAGGATTGTCATTTTCTGTAACTCAGAAATATCAGAGCCGCCAAGGATTTCCAAATCTCCCAAATCCTAAAAACTTTCGGATAGTCTATTAAAAAAAAGTTGTCGGTGGGAACAAGCTTCCGTTTTAAATTTTGTTTTACTCAACCAATTTGGCCGTCATTCTGATTATTTATTTGTGGAGAAGCTTCTTAAAGAGTGTCATTTCCGCGTAGGATTTCCAAACCTCACCATCCTTAAAACTTGCACGATCGCCATCAGAGATACAGTGACAATGAACGTGTCAAATGTTATAACGAAAAACTTACATAAATAACTGGTGGAAATTCCTGGTGAGTGGTCCTGCACAATAAATAAAAAGCTGGAATAAGTTAAACCCCATTAGCACTTAATGGTTGATGTTCAAAATTGCAGCCGAAACAGTTGAAGAGGAATGAAAAGCATCTTGTTTTTTAATGTCTTGAATTTAAATAAACCTGTTTGTACCAATTACCCAAGTTTTAAGTGCCCAAGTTTTGTAAGTCTTGTTGTGAAGAGCTCCAAAACACATAGCTTTTGCAATGGCCTTTGGAGAAGCCGCCCATACACTAAGAGAAAGGGAAAAAGGTTAATGCTAGTATTTTTCTAATACCCGATGCACCAAAGGATGTTTAGAGCGTGGGAGACAGCAGGGACCTCTGCATTGTTTTGCCAGCAATAATTGAGAATCATCAATGATATGTGTGGGGTCCTCTCAACTCTTTTATCTGTTGATTCATTTAATGCCAGGCTCATGTCCAAAATCTTTTCATACTACTCAGCTGCCTCTTCCTTTTCACAGGCCACTAAGTTCACCATCATTATCTCCAGCATCACAATTCCATGACAGTGTTCCCAGTTTAGAGGAGCTGCTTCTGCTCCTTCCACAAGAGCATTGCACTTCAATTATTTGATCACATACTTCAAGTGTGAACTGTTTCCTTATTGCTTGTATGTCCATGTCTAAGCATCTTGGTTGGCATAAAGTAAGCCCATGCGCCAGAAGAATAATGGTTTAGTGGGGTGGGGCTGAATCGCACCACTTAGAAAATGTATTTCATATTCCTTGTTACTTTGTGAATGTGGCATCGAGTTAGAACATGTGGTGGGGTTTGAGGTGATGGATTACAGTGTGAATGAACTATGGACTATTCAGTTTCAAATCAATCTGTTTACACACCACACTCACAACAGATGTCTCTGTCACTTTTTAACCCCCTCATAGGACCAATCCCAATAAATAAACAGATTGCTAATATTCTGTTCAATTATTTAAAAGCCATAACCATACAAAATACATCAGTAGCCTTTCACCGCATCTTCTTTACTTTGTCTTTTTATTCTCTGACATGCATCTCTGCTTTGCCCAGAATTACCGAAGGAGCATGCGGTGTGTCCATGCCTCTTGTAATCAATTGGACTGGCATAATGGCCACTAAAAAGCTTTGGCATTCCATAGGAGAGCCATTTTTGCTAATATTTTTCTCTCTTCTCTCTTGCATGCAATTTAGAAAGCTGGACCCTCCTTTCCAGTTAAAAGATTTGTCGAATGGGTATAGATTCTCAGTTGTTAACAACTACTGAATTTCTACTGTCCATAAATTGTAGTTTGTGTTAAAGTAATTTATTAGACGTACTACATTCCATTTTTAGTTTGTGTACTTTTCTTACAATTTTTCAGTTAAGATTTGCAGATTTTATTGGAAAAGCAAAAGTTGGCATCCTTTCATCAATTAGTTTAATTTGTCACTTTCATCAATTAGTTTAATTTGTCACTTCATCAATTAGATTTAAGATCTGCAGATTTAATCACTCTTTGGAATATTTTCACTGTACATGGTAAAGGGATAATGATGCAGCAGGCCAACCTTAGTGGGTAAATAAGTAATGAAATATCAAGTTCCAGACAGAATTTTGGCACCATGATAAATGGCTTACTTTTTCTTGAAACAAAAATAATATAAATTATGCTATATTTTATTGAACAAAAAATATTGTATATAATCAAAACAAAACTTCATAATTATACAGCAGACAGAAACAAACTTGTCTGATGTGTCATCTCCATCCATAAAAGAATTGAACTTATATTACAGGCTTAGACCTACATTACAACGTAGCATTTATATATTAAGTGATAGGGTAAACAACATTTTTTCCAAAGGGGGAAAAAGCATTTTACGTGTATCTTGGGAGTAATGTGGTTCCTCTTTTTTAATATTGTAATGGGGAAATTTGTATACTTATGCCATTTTTAATATAGTTTTGTGTTTATTTTAAGAAAGAGTCTTGATGTATGTATATATTGACAAATAACATATAGCTAACTATTCATATATATATTTGATCATATATATATATATTCATATATATGTATATTCTTAAATATTTAGCCCTCGTCTTATTCTTAGACATACATATTACTATGCATTTGTGTTATCCTCCATTTATCACATTCACCTATACACCTACCTCCATTAGTTATTTGGATATGACCATTTGCCCACCTAGGGTCAATTTCACTGTCTCAAGATTGACCCGTGATCATGGACTTCACTCTTTCTTTTCCAAAATTTAAAATTCAAAATTGACTGATTGGCCACCTTCATTTCCCCATCCTAAATTGACTTTAAAACCTCATTTTGTGAAATTTGATGCTATATGTTTGTATTTAAAAACATTTAATTGCATTCATTATTCATCCATCATCTTTCAAGCATCCTAAAGCATTGAAGCATTAATCAATAGTGACACATTTCAATTTAGTGCACTAAAATAAGTAATGAATCTACATATATTCATTCTAGGGTATTTGGTTGTTGAACTTTTGTACACATTTATTATGGTTGACCTAGGAGAAGTTATTTTCTTGTGATAAAATGGAAGCCCTTCCAAGATATTTTTAAATATTGTCAATGTTTAGACACTAAAAAGGGGTAACGTAGAAATAAATTATTTATGTAAGCAAGAGAACAGAGTTGTGTATTGTATAAGGTCCAATCCAAAATTATAGGACAAATCTATGACCACAAATTTCACCGTAACATACTAACTCAATCTCTAATAAAGAGATTACATTTCTCAAGTACATCCTAATCTGATTCTAGAATCTTCTCCAATAATGCTTGTTCTTTGATCATAGAGCTAACTATTCCTAACTACCACATTTACATTCCTTAAATAACTATTACAAATTACTAAATTATCAATCCCAACAATCATTATTTAATCTATACTAATTTATATTATACATTTTAATAAATTAACTTAAATTAACCAAGTTAAACAAAATATTTTCCTTTACCAATATATTTACTTTTAAATTAAAAGATCCTTATTTTAAAAGATATTTTAAATATACATTAAATTTCAACCATTAAAAAGATAATCCTTTAAAATATTTAAATTTGTCAAAGATATTAATCTATTACTCTATGCACCTATTGTATAGTGAACAACATGCTTTAAGCTTAGATGTAGATGAGCAATAGCTATTTTAAAAGATATTTTAAGTATACATTAAATTTCAACCATTAAAAAAGATAAGCCTTTAAAATATTTAAATTTGTCAAAGATATTAATCTATTACTCTATGCACCTATTGTATAGTGAGCAACATTCTTTAAGCTTAGATGTAGCTTACTCATCATTGATGAGCAATAGTTTATATAAAATGATAATATAATGAAATGACCTTTCAATAACATGAATCATAAAACTATTTTTTAAAGGATTTACAAAATATCTTTATTAAATTCAATTTCATATCATTATATAAATAAAGAAAAATAATCTTTAACATTAAATAAGATAAATTGATGCTTTTTTTTAATTACAATAATCTAAATATTTAATTTAGAATAATGATGTCCAGTTTGATTGTATCAAAATTGTAGTATTAAAAAGTTAGTAAAATATTTGAATAAAGTTATTGAATATAATATTAAATATGTAATTTAATAATACAATATATTTAATTTAATAATATAACAAAATTACACAACTTTTAAATTTATAAATTATATGGATTGTCTCATTTAATATGTTATTTGAATAGATATAATAAGGTAACTTGATTAATGGATATTGTATCTCATTTAAATCTATCATGTCAAAATTTAATTTAACATAAAAATCTTGGTAAAATATGTTAGTGTAATTAAATAATCAATTACACTTTATTAAGTTGACTTAGGGCTTCTTAAGTCATTTTAGGTTTTCTTATCTTGTTTACATAAAAGCAAGTTATCATATGTAAATTATTATTCCAATTAATCAATTGCATCCATATTATGCAATATTGGTCATTTTGTAGGTGATCCTAGTCTCTTGAGTCCACTGGGGACTCTCACATGGTATCAGACCTCCAGATTTGCAAGCCCCTTCTTAGATTTGAAGAAAAAATTGGCCAAAATCTTTTGTTGGGTGTGCTTTTGGGCAAAAAAGACCCCACCATTGAGTCCAAGATGCCCAAAAACCTTTATTTTCATACAAGGCACTTGATATTTTGGTGTCTGGGAAAATTTCACCATTTTTGGGGGTTTGAAAAAATTTGTAAGCAAAAATTCCATACAATACATATGGATTTGTACCATATAGTCATACCATCACTAGGCAGTCATACTCCATCTTTACACAAATCAGCTTGAATTTTCTTGTCCACTAGGTTATTTAAAAATATGGTGGTCACTGTTTTGTTTTTTGGTGGTGAAAGGCATTGTACAATGGGTTTTGATTTTGCATGATGCTTAACACAAATAGATTGGCCGCATGCAAGTATGGATATGCAATCTCCCTACATTAGCAACTGTCATCCTATGTGTGAGGGCCTGCGTCATTGACCGACAATTCTTTTGTTTTGGTCCAGAGGGTTATAGATTTACCTGATGATCTTTCATCTGCAGGGGAGGGGGCGTGACTAGGAGAATCTATAGGGAATATTCCTTGGGGTTTTGTGGGTGCTTGGCCGTAGGTCATATGGCAAGTCCCACCCCTAGTTGCTTCCAACTAGGGAGCTTAAGCCCCATCGATTGTGCCACCCAATCATCGCCAACACCAAAGTCACCGCTTACCAGTAACCAAGTCACTAGCTAGACAAGTAGCACCACTAGCTAGTCATCAGTCTACCACCAAACTATCTTTTTTTCCCTTCAAAGCCTAAAGGAGTAGTTTTGGTAAATCGGGCATAACTTGGACATACAATGTCTAAATTTCACAAATGAATAAGTGACAAAAATCTAGTTCCATGCTCTTTCTAGTGGTATGGTTATTTTCTCTTGATTTTTCTACTGGTCCATTTTATCACTGTTTGAAGTCCAGACATCTTTTTTAGCTTTCGAACTCCATTCCCTCGCCCAAAATCTCTATTTTTCACAAATGAATAGGCATTGGAAAGGTATCAATAAGCTCTACTCAACCACCCATGCACCTTTTCTAGTTTCATCCTTAGGTATATTTTATTCAGTTTATCAGTTTTATAGGTTCTATTTGATATTTTGGATAATTTGGCTTCTCACGAAGTTCTGCTTGCTTCTATAGGCTTCATTTATCAGCATAAATCTATTTTTCATCTTTAATTTAATCATTTGAGGAGGTATCATGGGTTTTTCCACTCATCCTTCTATGGTCAATCTGAGTAAGGGTAATTATGAGTCTTGGAAAAAGGCATCCTGACACATCTTATGTCGCTGCATCTTTTACCTTATCTTTATAGATTCGTACCTAAACTAGATATGCCTCAGAAGAAATATTTTTGGATAACAATGTTGAATCATGTTGTAGGATTAATTTGTTTTGGTGTTGATGATGACACTTTATGTGCTCTTTCAAACCTTGAGTGTCCATGCACACTTTGGACAAGCATTTGGGAGTTGTATGGATACCCTCATGTCTCACCATTTCCAAATTATCCTGCTACAAATTGTCTCATTCCACTTAATGATGCAGATTTCATACCCAATGATGATGATACTTTAGAGGAGCTTAAGTATATTGCAAGTCTTGATTGTTCATATGACTCAGAGACTTCTCTTATTTCCTCTTCTTCTTCTGTTGAGATCACATCTCCTTCATCACCTATTGCTACATCTGAGTCCATTGTACCTACATTCATGGCTTCGAGTGATTCTTTACAATAGGTAAATCTTAGTCTTTCAAATTCACCACATTGCAACTCTTATCTTGCAAACATATCATCCTTGATTATGGAGTCTCACATTGTTGATTTGGAGGAAACATTTGATGTTTATCTCTCTTATTTGATGTCATATCAAGTGGATTTGCATCACCACCATCTTTTATGTTTCTAGATGCATTTCAAATCATATCCTCTCCTAGTTATTCTTCTTTGATTGGGCAGACAATTTTTATTTTGGAGAAGACATCTTTTCCTAGTATGAGGTCACTTGAGTTGCATTCAGAGAGACACATTTCAATATGGATTCACTATTCATTTAGGATATGGGAATGGCTCCTTCATTCACCAATGGATCTATTTCTTCCGAAAGGAAGAAATGTAGTTTGCAAGTGTAGTGGATTGGTTTCTATCTTCAAGAACTCTTCATTGGTTTTGGATCTTCTTCTTGGAGGGGATTCATATTCTTTATTCTCTCTCTTATTGGGGGCCTTCATGATTGTACTCTTGTGATGGATTCATTCCTTGGGGGGTCTTAGTGTTATTCCTTCTTCCATCACATGTTCTTGTACTTTTTTGTTTTCTCTCTTTTGGAGAGGGGTTTTTTTCACACAGGATTTTTCTCCTTTACTCCATTTATGAGAGTTCTCATTATATACATGGGTACCTAATATGGCCTTGTAACCAAGACCCATTATTGCATTAGTTGCATGTTTTTCATTCTCCCTAAGTTGCCCTTAAGGGGGGTTTTGGTGTAATTAAATAATTAATTACACCTTATTAACTTGACTTAGGTCTTCTTAAGTCATTTTTTAGTTTTCTTATCTTTCTCACATAAAAGAAAGTTATCATATGTAAATTATTATTCCAATTAATCAACTGTATCCATATTGTGCAATATTGGTCTCTTGTGCTTTTTTCCTTGTAAAAGGCTAATATCAAGTTTTGCAAGTGATCCTGGTCTCCTGAGTCCATTGGGGACTCTTAGAAAATAACCTTAGAAATTCTTTAAAGATGATCATTTTTTATCTAACTACCATTATACTTTGATGCAATTTAATATTGTCATAAATATTAAAGGGTTCATCCCACAATAATGGGTCCCAAACTTGGGACATCAAATTTTTCATTTCGAATGGAAAGTTTTTTTACAGATATTTTCATTTGAATAAATTTCTTGAACAAATGCCCTTTACTCGAAGATTTTGTAAAAATCACCTTCGAGCAAAGGTGATCTTTGCTCGAAGGTCTTAATCTATCGATTAAAAATCAATAAAATAATACCTTCAAGCAAAGGTCATCTTGGTCGAAGGTCTTATTTTATTGGTTTTTTTAAAAAGGTTTATGAAATGAAAACAAGTCATTTTCACTGTCATTTTCACAAAACAGGAACCAAACTTATGAACAATCTTCCTTCCACGACTTCAATGGACTACATGTAGTAGAAGCATCAAAATTTTCTCACATGCATTTGAACAAAGGCATCCACCTCAGTGAGGGAACTCCATCCATTCATCCACCCAAACCAGGGAACTCCATCCATTTGTCCACCTTAGCTAGGGAACTTCATCCACCTGAACCAGTTGACATCAACTAGGTATTCCTCTCAAGACAATGCACTTGAATTTTTCATGGTAAAGTTCGATTTAAAAAAAAATCATGGTGAAAGAAGTTCAATTTCAAACAAATTTTCATACCAATGAAAGATAAATTCAATTTGAAAGCCTTGAATGTGTAGATTCAAACCCTAAAACATTAAATTCAAACCCTAAAACATTAAATTCAAACCCTAGAGTTTTCAAAATCAAACCATAAAATGTCAAATTGAAAGCATAAAATGTGCAAGTGAAACATAATTTTTAAGGTTTTACAATTAGGGTTTGAAATTTATGTTTTAGGGTTTCAAATTTTAGGGTTTTACAATTAGGGTATATCAATATATTTCTTGTAGCTTGTCACATTCAAATAGTGAGGAGAATGAGGCTATACTTATGATGATCATCATGCATACCTACAACCAAATGAACTTATGAATTTCACTACAAATTAGAGAAGCCTCCATGCATGGTATTGAAACAACTCTTGAAACATTATCTTATAGTTCTTTACCTCCAATTATGCCAATGGATAACTCTAAGCTTTCACCACTCAAGGATATGTAATTTTATTCCTATCATAACATACATGGACATACTATAGATAGATGCATTGTATTCAAGCATACAATTCAAGATATTATAGATAACAAGACATAAAAATTGGCCATACTCATGGGATAACAAACCCATCCCTTGACTAGCTTAATCATATTACTAAATGGTTTCTCATTTTACTTTGAAATTGTTTCCCATTTTACTAAGTTATAAATCCTTAAGTATATTTTCTACTATGATTTACCTATGCTTCATGTGCCTATGACATTTACCATATTTAAACTAGATGCCCATTCTCTCCATACTTTATCTTATGACTATTGATCCTACATTTTAGTATACCATACTTTTAGACATATTGAACTTTCATTGTCATATCCTTGCATTGGGTGCATAATTATTTTTGGAACATACTTAATGTAATTTCATATCCATATATTTATATGTGGAGTATAACTATTTCCCATATTCTATCTCTACGTACATTACCTTATCATGCTCTTAGAGCCACCCTTTAAAAGTAGAGGCATCAAGCCTTCCCCCTTATCACCCATTTTATACCTAGATCCATGTGTATCTTAGTGTTTTATTAAATTGCATCATCATTGCATGCATATTGTGTAATGAAAAGCTTGTAGTTTCTTCTAGTGGGTTGAGTTATTGTCTTGATACTAGATTAGGTTATCAAAAAATTTCCTTTAAGTTTAAACAACATCATGCTTCTTAGCATGACAAGTTTTTTAGAAACAAGTTTAGGAACACATGAAAGATCCCACAAATCATTAGTGGTAGGAAACAAGGTCACACAAGTAGGATAAGGTCACATATAGCACATTTAAAATTAGGACTAGAGGGTGTTGTGCTCAATAGTTTATATAGCCAAATTTTTGCTATCAGTTCTTTTATTGTCTCACTATCATGTGTCATTATCATTTAATATTATGACCATTTTGATTCATGTATCACATATACACTAGTACATCAAAGAGGAAATCAACCTCACATGTGAAATAGATAGGCACTCATATCTTATCTTAAAATTTAATGAGACTAATCTCTTAAATTGATTTTTGATATATGAAATCTTATTTGTGATGTTTGTTGTTTGATTAGATCTAAATCATAGCACGTATTTAATATATGCACATCCTAGGGTTTGAGCTCATAGCAATATATTAAACAGCAAACAGAAACAAACTTGTTTGATGTGTCATCTCCATCTATAAAAGAATTGAACTTATATTATAGGCTTAGACCTACATTACAATGTAGCATTTATATATTAAGTGAGGGTAAACAATTTTTTTTCCAAAGGGGAAAAAAGCATTTTATGTTTATCTTGGGAGTAATGTGGTTCCTCTTTTTAATATTGTAATAGGGAATTTGTATACTTTGTTGAATGCACAAGACAACTAAGAGGGGGGTCAATCAGTTGTAGCTTAAAATTTCAAAACCATCAAACACATTTAGTTTCGCATATATTCAATTAACCCTTAAACTGTTATGATAATTAAACATGAAAGAAAATAATAGAAACTAAATCAAACCAACACCAAACACAAGAGAACACCAAATTTATGTGGAAAACCTAAGAAGGGAAAACCACAGTGAGGATTCGATCACAATATAAAGTAGTATCAGCACCTAATTACAAAAGGCTCATTGCCAAAGGGCTCGCTATCCAAAAGAAAGGCTCACTACCAAAACAAATAAGAAGATAGAGAAGAATGTTACAAGGAGAAAACTACCTCAATGTAACAGGGATTTCCACTGCAACACCATCAAGACCTCTGTACTCCTACTAAAGAATTATAGACACCTTCTGCTCACTACATCCAGTAATCTAACACATGAAATCTTGTACTACACCACAATTCAACCACACTGTTACTCACATCACATCCATTCTGCACACATGCAATCATAATCCCTTGACACTCATTTATACTATCTTCAACCTTGAGAGCATTACCCAAAAAATTCAAATTAGGTCTAGACCTAAACATTCCAACAGTGGAAAGGAAAGAAGGCAGACCATAACACATCTTAGCTTAGACTAAATTCATCCAAGCATGCCACTTCACACTTTCACAAAAAGCACCTCCGTAATTAGTGTAAACACCCAAGGTCGACCAAACCTGTGTTAACACAATGAACTTTTAAGTACACGCTTCCTCAAGACAAAATACAACTTTTCAGACCATAAACCAATCTTTAACATAATCTAGAGTATTCCACAAACATCCTGAAACATCTTGAAATCCAAAATATTCCTCCACAACAGCTTACACCTACCACACAACCTTATCCTGTTTATCCAGTATGCTTAACTATCTATGTCATACACTATACCTCTAGAAATCATCTTTCAGAGCACCAAACCATGAACAACTTAAACATAAGAATGATATAAACTTTATAAGCACAATTCTAGAACCACAAGACCTAAAAATTCTTTGCGGAGAAATGCAAAGCAAAGACATTTCTCCCAAACATCTCTGCAACACTCAGAACATAGTCCACACACTGGTGAACACAACTTCCTCTGCACAACTAACCAAAGCACAAAATTTGGAATATAACATCTCTCAACATCTTTGAACAACATATCCAAATTGCAAAGATAGATCTTCAACATAGAGGAAATGCGGAGCAAAACTAGAACACTACTCTATAAACCAAAATGCCACTTCAACACATTGTTTCCTTAATTAATCATTTTTTTTCAAAAGCACTTGGAAGTCAACCAACATAAACATATTCTCAACATCTTCAACACCTCTACAAAGCAACCAAATCATCTTCAACAAAGCAACTCAATCAAACAGCTCATACTATTGCAACAACCTCATCTCTATTCAACCAATCCTCATCATCAGGGACAGTATCCATTCAACACTAACTACTCATACTCTTGCACCACCAGCTACTCATACTCTTGCACCACTAGATAATCATACTCTTGCACCATTTATTACTTCACATAGTTGATACCAATGACAACACAAGCTTGTTGACATCAATGACAACATCGATTACACATACTTGCAACAATTTCCCCCTTTGTAATTGATGGCAACACAATGTGAAAAACCATCAACACAAAAGCATCCTCAATATTGTGCTTTATACCAATTAGTTCCTTTCTCTTTATCTCCCCCTCAGCTTGCTATTCTCTTCTTTACAACTAACTCACTGCTTTCTCTCCATTTTCACATTGCTCTCTCTCCCCCTTTAACATCAATGGCAAAGGGTTGCACATCTCTCTTTCAATCTTACTTTTAAGACAACTACTCAAACTTGTACCTACTGATTACTGCTCTACATGCTTGTGAGGACCGCCCTTTTTACTACTGTTGTTATGACTATTTACAGTACTGTTATTGTTACTTTCATATTTGTGGGATAGCAGTTCCCGAAATTTGTCAGGCTATTTAACTTTATTATGTTTTCGGAAAAACTAATTGGGTGATGTTTGGATAAGTTACTTTTCAGAAAAATGAATTAGGGATGATGGAAAATTGTAATATGATTTTTAATTATGTTAAATTGTACTAAGGCATGAGAGTGCATGTGTTATTTAAGTTGCTTCGGCTATGATGAATTTATGTGGTTACTGATCTTGTAATTGAGTGTGCAGGGACTACTAATCAAACCACAGATTTCGGAGATCATTCCACACCTTGTTAATTGTTATTCCCTGTTAAGCCGATCTGGTTCCACGAAGAACCAAGATCTCTTTGTGTTTGATGTTATGATGTAATGTGGTCTTTCGTATGGTCGAGTGGGTTAGGTTACCCTCATGTAACATTATTTTTATAAGTAAGTGTTGTTAAGAGATTGAATTTGAAATTTCTATTTTTATTTAAATTATGAGGCCCTTTTCCTTGTGCTTTACCTTGACCTGGGGTGTCTTGTATGGGTTAAAATTGACCCTGGGTTCTACCCCATGGGTCCAGGGGCCCATTTGGCATGGGTAACCCTTGAGTAACCTCCATCTAGTCAACTTAACCTTCCCCTGAAGTTAAGTGGCGAAAATTGGAGGTAGGAGGGGACATGATGGGTTGTACCAACACTCAACCCATCCCCTCTACTTTCCCCTAGATAAGAGATGCCATCCATTAGTAAAAGTTACCTCTTCTTTAGTAAGATTCCCCCATGTACTATGGGGACACCCATGTGAAGAAAGGAGAAAGAGGCATGGGTCACCTGTCTTGTTCCCATTTAACTCTTTTTTTTATTTTTCCCATGAGAAAGTGGAGTCACATGAAAGGAATAAGGAGTACCCTTGGGAATGGAGAGTGACATAAGCCACCTGGACAGAATAGTGATTTTTGGGAAGGGTGAGGAGGTGACAAGTGTCACTTCCCCATTTCTCAAAATTAGAAAGAAAGAGAATTTTGGGTTATTTATTTTCAAATTTTGGGATGAGAGGGAGTTAGTTGAATTTTGGGGAAAATCTTTCATTTTGGCCTTACCAAAAATAGAGAAGTTAGTTTGGAAGATAGAGAAGAGAGAGGGAGTTGGTGGCTAAGCTTGGAAGTGAACTCTGTGGACTCTGCAACAACTTCATTCCAGGAGGGCTTTGCAAGGTTGGTCTGAATTTTACCTTTGTTTTGGTAGAACTGATATGTGTATGAAATGTGTGTGAAATATGTGTTTAAATTTGTTTTCTGTGGGGTTCTTGTCGGGTGTTTGACAGAGCGTCTCCCACTTGGGAGAAATGCTCATCAAGTTTGGGGTAGGGGAGGAGAGATCCTCCTCGGGTGCATACCTGTTCCATCTTTTGGGATGTTGAAAGCCTTGAGGGCATGTATCTGTGACTGTATTTTTGACTTGAGAGTCATATACAGATTTCTTACAAATTGTGATCACACTTGGTTGAGACCAAGAGAAATTTATATGAGTTCATTTATCTGTCAGGGTGACACTCTGGAGTCGAGTGTATCCACTCTCCTGCCCCTTATGAAACTCACTGTAGTTGAGTTTCCGTATTGTGTAAAATAGCCACGGGTGTATGTGTGCTTTGGGATTGTTGTTGTTTCTGTTGTGAAGTGGAGTGTTTGAGTACCCAGGTGTGAGTATGGTCTCCCTAGCTCGGGGGTGACCCTCTTGCGGGTCTACGGTAGGGAGGAGAGCTAGACAAGTGGTATTTTCTTCTTTGTTTGTCTTTGATACGCAGGTTTTTCTCTTGGAGCTTCTGGTTGGCTATTTATGAAGAAACAGATTATCTTCTTGTCATGAGAATTAGGCCTGGTTCATTTCATAGAGATGAAGAGAGAACACCTCTCTTGTTAATGTTGTAAATTAATGATATTCTGGGAGTGAAGAAAATCACCTCCCTGATCTTGTTATTATTGGACTTTTATTGGTTGTCATAGTTTTCAGTTGTCTACTGTTTGGGAGGAGAAAGTTCATATCTGGGAAGTTGGTGTTCATGATTGAGAAGCTGTAATATGAATGTGCTTAAAATTTAAGTTGATGTTTGTAATCTTTGTTCAATAGCAATTTTTGTGTTTCAAGTATTACTGAAAAGAAAAAAGTTCGTTTTTGCAAATTAATCTGAGTTGTTTACATTTGAAAGTTTGGAATTGCTTCACTGGTTGAAATGCTATTTTTCTTTATAGTTCAATATTAAAATGGAAAAGACAGTTTAAATATTTGAGTTATTCTCCATATTTAATGGATTCTGTTAATTTAGAAGGATTAGAGGAAATCTAGCATGTAAATATAATCTGTTTGTAAATTTACAAGTCTTATATGTTTATGAAAATGGAAATTTATACTTAAAATAAGGGGATAGCTATTTACCATTTGGTGAAATTGGCATATATATATATATATATATATATATATATATATATATATATATATATATATATATATATATATATATATATATATATATATATATATATATATATATATATATATATATATATATAATTGTTATGACAATTTCTTTATAATAGGTTGATTTGGAGAAAATGCATAGAGTAGTGAATTTGAGAAATTGTAGAAATTGGAATTATACAAGTATATAAAGAGTATTTTTTTCTCTAAATAATTTATAAATATATATATAGAGATATATATATATTTCTCATTTTGAGTAATTATCATTTTAGAAAATAATAGAGTAATTGAAAGTAATTATAACTGTTATATATCAATATAAAAAAAAGGGGATATATATATATATATATATATGAAATATATATATATATATATATATATAAATATATTATTGTTGATATATATACATATATATATATATATATATTTATATATGAATATATATAAATATATATATATATATACTTGTTAATATATTATTATTGATAATAACCAACGAATGGTGAAAGACTATCAACATGTAAGCCGCGGATTAAAAAAAAAACACAGTCGAAATTTTATATGGGCGGTGGGGAGTAAACCCCACCGCAAGTTGTTATTACATATGGAGGTGTGGAGTGGGGCGGAGCCCCACCCACACCCCACGTCGTGGGAATGTGGGTGGGGCTCCGCCCCACTCCACATCTCCCCCCTCCAAACCCTTATGCCTCCCGCGGATCTTGTCCGCCGCTCTGCGGCCACTGCGAAATCCGTCCGCCGCTCTGCGGCCACCGCAGGTCTTGTCCGCCGCTCCGCGGCCACCACCGGCCCTGCTCCTCTGTCTCTGCGGCCACCGCCGCCCATGGCCGCCGCCTGCTGTGAATCTAAAGCTATAAAGAATGTTAGGGCTTGGGCCCTAACATATGAGTGGTGTATTTGTAATATAAATAAAGTTTTTTTTTATATAGCTTTATATATATAGGCATATATATATACTATATATGTCTATGTATATAGCTATATAGATATAATATAATAATGATTATATATCTGTATATATATATATATATAGATAAAGATATAGGTATATAAGTTGTGGGAAACCAATTTGTCCATTATATAGACATTAAAATAAATATATTATATATATGTATGTATGTATATATATATATATATATATATATATATATAATATGCATAGGAGTAAATCTTTGAACCAATTTATTGGGCCCTCGTTTAAAATCGTTATAAACTATGTCTCATGGATATAGAGAAAAAAAAAATATATAACAATTATATTCTCACAGTAGATGTTATTAAGTGTTGAACACAACAACCAAAGAAGATATATTACCATGAACAGAGTTTTATAAAGTGGTGAACCACCTACATCTATTGACAACGTCATACGAATTACAATCAGTGTATGAATCGTAATTAAGAGTAACAGTAACAACAGTAATTCTAAACAAGAGAAAATAAAATTATAATGTAAAGAGAGTTTAGGAATATTCAGTGATACTCTGGAAAGAGTTTCTCGGAAGTTTCAACTGTTAACGTACTAATAATCACCCGGAAAATGAAGAGGAAAATTACACAACTCTTTGCTCAAAAGAACACTAGAAATAAACTTATGAAGCCACCACTAACAATCCATGTGGCCATATTAATCTCAACTGTAGCAAACGATCTCATATGTAAACCTGTAAGAGGTTCCGAAGAAGGAAAAACTAACATTGGAAAACACAGAGGAGAAAATGCGCGACCTTTCTCACACGGGATAAGAGAACTAAGTTGACGGACCCTTCTGTCAATTGTGCTTAGGAACAAGTTGACTAAGTATTTACGAAGAGGAGGAACCTAGATCGGGGAAGATTAGGAGACCGAGTCCAGCGAAATAGTAAACCAGCCTTTGTGACCTAGATCATCCTGAAATTAGGTTTAATATCAACAATAACTGCAGTGATAACCCTGATTGACGTAAATCATGAAGAAAGGACAGGATGCACATAAAGAAAGTATAGAAAATGAAAGAGAGAGAGAGACCGAAATATAAACACACTAAATGAACTAAGAGATAGTTAAAGTAAGGGCGATAAAGATATAATCCAACTTAAGAACTTGTGGAAAGGGAAGAGAGGGCAACCAAACCGCCTTGTTGAAAATGCTAAGTCATAGGAGGAGTATGTTTCAGGGAACAAGAGAGGAGACAGACAACCGTGCCTGGCTGAAAAATGACTAAATAGGGAGATCACTAGCCGGTTTAGTCGGAACAAGGCGTCGTGGGGAGTGGTTCCTCTATCAGCGAACCACGGGCGTAAATGAGTGCAGCGTAATTCCCACTAACGCCGTAAGGCATTCTGCTACCGAACATTGCCGAGGATTTGATTTAAGAACTTTGGTAATCTCACTCTTGCAATGACGTTAGCAGCGTTGTATAGACCCTCTTGTTGATCTATATGCTTCTGGTTGCACGCCATTGTACTTGTATTCCGCCGATGAGTATAGTGTTTCGCCATGAGAGAACACCGTTGAGCATGCGTACGCATGCGAAAGGGGTTTTTAGGACAGTGTGAGAAAAGTTTTTCATATCTCGTGTCATAACCACATGACAGATGTGGCTATGACACGTGCGATGTGTGTTGTGACCACAAGGAAAATGTGGGCATGACATTTGGTATCAGAGCCAGGTTTGTAAACACTGGGCGTATTTGGGCACGTTATTATTCTGCAACTTTGGCTAATTAGTTTCTACCTTGTTTTGTAGGATGCCTCCCCGACGTGTTCGACGAACGCGATCACGCCACACAGCGTCAGTCGAGGTGCATAGCGATTCCTCAGCCGAGGGACTGGCACCCGCAGATTCAGCAGCACCACCTGCACCACCTGTACCACAAGTACCACTAGTACCACAGGCGACACCAATAACGGATATAGGTCCACAGATCTTACAGGCACTACAGACTATGTTAGACAGGTTACCACCAGTGATTCCTGAGCCACGTATAGAGCCTCGTGTTGATCCGCGAGAGGAGCCACGTGCCGAGTCACGTATTGAGCCACGTATGGAGCCCCGCGTTGATCCACTAGAGGTGATACGTGTGGAGCCCTTCGTTGAGATTCCTGACACAACAGTAGAGGAGGTAGGGTCAGCCTCCCGAGCACGGAGCAGGAGTCCTCCGAGACTTTTGAGACAAGAACAGGTTCAGCATGGAGTATATGAGGATGGTGTGGAAGAGCCACTTGGGAGACTTAGAGACAGAGGGGACCCTATCAGAGATCTACTAAGGCTCAACCCACCCACCTTCGCAGGAGCTACAGAGGGAGCTGTGGCCGAGGCTTGGCTAATTAGCTTAGACAGGTGTTTCGCATTGCGACCATATGAGAGCAACACGAAAGCACGAGTGGCAGTTCATCTTCTTAGGGATGCAGCAGCCACCTGGTGGCGCACAGAGGAGTGCAAGCACCGACTCTCCGTGGATACACTCACATGGGACACCTTCATTGAGCGCTTCAATGTGCGGTATTTGTCCGAACATTATAGACAGCGCAGAATCGATGAGTTTCATGATCTACAGCAGAGGGGACTCACCGTTACTCAGTATGAGAGCCGATTTATAGAGCTTTCTCGTTATGCGGAATACCTCCATGACGAGAAAATCTTAATACACAAATTCATCAGGGGGCTAAATCACGGGATAGCAGGACCAGTTCGTATGGCAAATCCCCAAACCATGAGAGAGGCTGTTGAAAAGGCCCTTATATCAGAGGAAATTCAGGGACGAGGACAGAATTCACGCCCACAGTACCAGGAACGGAATCCCCAACAACAGCAGAATTTTCGAAGGCCTCAAAACACAACACAGAGAGGAGGATATAATCCTTCATCATTACCTCCTAGGCCTCCACAGCAACAACAACATCAGCAAAAATCCAAATTTCAACAGAGGGGACAGGGAGGACAGAACCGTGGATGGCAGCAGCAGGGACCACGCAGGGATCAGAGACAACAGGGTTCATCGGCAGGACCCGCAAGGTCCCAGCAGTCTTACAGAGGCTCACAGGGATCCACCGGACGGACCGGGCAACAACAATCGGGCAGAACACAGTCAGGGCAATTACAGGTTAGAGGACCATGTTATGTATGTGGTGGGGCAGGGCATCTGGCTAGAGAGTGTCCGCAGGGATTTACTGCAGGGGGTCAGCCCCGATCAGGAGGGTCTGAGCAGACCGTAGGTGACGTGGGCAGATCTCACCACATGTTTGCAGCGGTTGATAACCGCCAGGCCTTTTTTCAGGCTTCTGTCATCGAGGCAGCAGGTACGATTAGAGACTTTCCCATCTCGATCCTTTTTGACTCAGGAGCTACTGACTCCTTTTTGTCTACATCGTTAGTGGAGCGTTGCAGGCTGGTGGCTTCTAGGCAAGACATTAGGTGGGAAGTTGAGTTGGCCTCAGGGGCCAGGATGTCAGTAGATACCTTGGTTAAAGACTGTGAGATCACATTGGGACCCTTCACCACAACGTGTGACCTTAGGATTATGCCATTAGGGTCTTACGGAGTAGTTCTGGGTATGGATTGGCTTGCGGCACATAGAGCCAAGCTTGATTGTCGCCAGAGAATGATTAGCTGTTTAGACGATCATGGTTCGTCGGTTGAGATAGTGGGCATTCAAAAGCCCACGGCAGTTCGTATGATATCCGCACAACAGCTTAAGCACTGTATGCGGAAGGGATGTCAGATGTTTGCCATCACAGTCAGTGATAGAGCAGAGGATGAACCTGAGGCTACTTTAGATGATCACCCTATCCTTAGAGAGTTTGCCGATGTGTTCCCGCCAGAATTACCTGGTATGCCTCCACGTAGAGAAGTGGACTTCCACATTGACTTAGTGCCAGGTGCAGAGCCGATATCCCGCGCACCCTATAGAATGACGACCCATGAACTCACAGAACTTAAGCTGCAGTTGGAAGAATTACTTGAGAAGGGACACATCTGACCTAGCGTTTCACCATGGGGCGCACCAGTGATCTTCGTGAAGAAGAAGGATGGGTCTCTTCGTCTATGCATGGACTATAGGCAGTTGAACAAGGTGACGGTGAAGAATCGTTATCCTCTACCTAGGATTGATGACCTTTTTGATCAGATGCAGGGAGCCAGAGTGTTCTCGAAAATCGATCTAAAATCTGGGTATCATCAATTGCGCATCACGGAGTCAGATATTCATAAAACTGCTTTTCGAACCAGATATGGCCATTATGAATTCACAGTGGTACCTTTCGGGTTGACGAACGCTCCTGCAGTATTCATGAGTCTCATGAACGGGGTGTTCCGTACATACCTAGACCGGTTCGTGATCATATTCCTAGATGACATTCTGATTTATTCACGGACTGAGGAGGAGCATGTAGAGCACTTGCGTCAAGTTTTACAGAAATTACGAGAGCAGCAACTTTATGGCAACTTGACGAAGTGTGCCTTCTTCAGGACAGAGGTGCAGTATTTGGGACACATTTTATCAGGCGATGGCATCTCCGTAGATCCATCTAAAATTAGAGCAATCCAGGAGTGGCCGGCACCCACGAACGTGACAGAGGTCAGAAGCTTTATGGGGTTAGCTGGGTATTATCGTCGGTTTGTCGAAGGTTTCTCCAGGATAGCACATCTCATTACTTCCCTTCAGCGAAAAGGGAAGGGTTTCACTTGGACCGAGCAGTGTGAAAAGGCTTTTGGAGTCCTCAAAGAGCGTCTTACGAGCGCTCCTATTTTAGCAGTTCCAGATCCTTCGGAAGAGTTTGTAGTTTGCACAGATGCATCATTAGAAGGTTTGGGAGCCGTGCTTATGCAGGATGGACGAGCGATCGCATACGAATCGCGGAAACTAAAGACACATGAGTTAAACTATCCTACGCATGACTTAGAGCTTGTAGCTGTTGTTCATGCCTTGGTTCGCTGGAGACACTTTCTCTTAGGGCGACGCTTTGAACTCCATTCAGACCATCATAGTTTGCAGTATATTTTTACACAGCCTAATTTGAACGCCCGCCAACGGCATTGGATGGAATTCCTATGCGAATATGACTTCGATGTCCATTATATAAAAGGGAAGGAGAACGTGGTCGCTGATGCTTTGAGTCGAAGACGCCACGAGATCCAGACCCTGACCTTGAAGATGGACTTGAAGGATCGCATCTTACAGCATCTGCCGGAGGACGAATGGTTTCTTGAAGTGCAGCAGGCAGTACTAAATCAGAAGGCCCTTGAGGGCAAATTTACAGGATATACCCTTGATTCTGATGGAATGCTTCGACATCGGCAACGCATCTATGTACCCCATGCGGGTAATCTTCGTACAGTAATCCTATCAGAGGCTCATAGAGCACCCTACGCAGCACACCCAGGAGTGAAGAAGATGCATGCTGATTTACGACAGCTTTATCATTGGGCTGGGATGAGGCGTGACATTGCCGAATTTGTTGCTCGTTGCCTGGAATGTCAGAGGGTCAAGGCCGAACATCAACATCCAGCGGGACTGTTGTACCCTCACGAGATACCTGAATGGAAATGGGATACCATTTCTATGGATTTTATCGTTGGTCTACCTATGTCATCACGTCGCCATGATGCTATTATGGTGACAGTTGACAAGCTGACCAAAGTGGCGCATTTTTCACCAATATGTACAACGTACAATGCACCATCAGTGGCAAAGGTGTTTCTTGATCAGATTGTTAGACTTCATGGAGTACCTCGCCGCATTATATCTGACAGAGACTCCGTATTCACTTCATCGTTCTGGAAAGCCTTACATCAGGCGTTGGGCACACAGCTCAACTTCAGTTCTGCATATCATCCGGAAACCGATGGACAAACAGAGAGAGTTAACCAGGTGTTAGAAGACATGCTTCGCATGTATGTGATGGACCACCAGTCTAGATGGGAGGAGTACCTGTATCTAGTTGAATTCGCCTACAATAATGGGCATCATAGCTCGTTGGGTATGCCTCCTTTCCAGGCATTATATGGCAGACCATGCAGAACACCTTTGAGTTGGGATCGTATAGAGGACAGAACAGTCATCGGCCCAGAGATAGTTCAGAATATGGAACTGCAAGTTAAACAGATAAGACAGAGGCTTCTGGAAGCACAGGACAGGCAGAAAAAGTATGCCGATGCTAAAAGGATAGACCGAAGCTTCTCTGTGGGGGAAAGAGTATTTTTGAGAGTGCGGCCGCACAAAAGTCCAATCCGTTACGGAAAAGGCTCTAAACTCGCACCTCGATTTGTAGGACCTTTCGAAATCTTGGAGCGGATAGGACCAGTAGCCTATCGTCTAGCCTTGCCACCTAGCCTGTCACGTATCCACGATGTATTTCATGTATCAGTTTTACGTCAATATATTTCTGACTTATCTCATGTGTTGGATTGGAGTGCTCTTCAGGTAGAGGCAGACGGACAACTGGCGTTGGAGCCAATTCGCATATTGGCTCGACGGACGCTGGCCCTTCGAGGTTGAGAGCTGGACCAGGTTAGAGTCCAATGGGACTTATACGACGAAGTCACTGCAACATGGGAAGATGCAGAGAGATTGAAGACCCTGTATCCTCACCTTTTTGACGACTTCCAGGAGGAAGTACCGTCTTAGGGGGAGAGGATGTGAGGACCGCCCTTTTTACTACTGTTGTTATGACTATTTACAGTACTGTTATTGTTACTTTCATATTTGTGGGATAGCAGTTCCCGAAATTTGTCAGGCTATTTAACTTTATTATGTTTTCGGAAAAACTAATTGGGTGATGTTTGGATAAGTTACTTTTCAGAAAAATGAATTAGGGATGATGGAAAATTGTAATATGACTTTTAATTATGTTAAATTGTACTAAGGCATGAGAATGCATGTGTTATTTAAGTTGCTTCGGCTATGATGAATTTATGTGGTTACTGATCTTGTAATTGAGTGTGCAGGGACTACTAATCAAACCACAGATTTCCGAGATCATTCCACACCTTGTTAATTGTTATTCCCTGTTAAGCCGATCTGGTTCCACGAAGAACCAAGATCTCTTTGTGTTTGATGTTATGATGTAATGTGGTCTTTCGTATGGTCGAGTGGGTTAGGTTACCCTCATGTAACATTATTTTTATAAGTAAGTGTTGTTAAGAGATTGAATTTGAAATTTCTATTTTTATTTAAATTATGAGGCCCTTTTTCTTGTGCTTTACCTTGACCTGGGGTGTCTTGTATGGGTTAAAATTGACCCTGGGTTCTACCCCATGGGTCCAGGGGCCCATTTGGCATGGGTAACCCTTGAGTAACCTCCATCTAGTCAACTTAACCTTCCCCTGAAGTTAAGTGGCGAAAATTGGAGGTAGGAGGGGACATGATGGGTTGCACCAACACTCAACCCATCCCCTCTACTTTCCCCTAGATAAGAGATGCCATCCATTAGTAAAAGTTACCTCTTCTTTAGTAAGATTCCCCCATGTACTATGGGGACACCCATGTGAAGAAAGGAGAAAGAGGCATGGGTCACCTGTCTTGTTCCCATTTAACTCTTTTTTTTATTTTTCCCATGAGAAAGTGGAGTCACATGAAAGGAATAAGGAGTACCCTTGGGAATGGAGAGTGACATAAGCCACCTGGACAGAATAGTGATTTTTGGGAAGGGTGAGGAGGTGACAAGTGTCACTTCCCCATTTCTCAAAATTAGAAAGAAAGAGAATTTTGGGTTATTTATTTTCAAATTTTGGGATGAGAGGGAGTTAGTTGAATTTTGGGGAAAATCTTTCATTTTGGCCTTACCAAAAATAGAGAAGTTAGTTTGGAAGATAGAGAAGAGAGAGGGAGTTGGTGGCTAAGCTTGGAAGTGAACTCTGTGGACTCTGCAACAACTTCATTCCAGGAGGGCTTTGCAAGGTTGGTCTGAATTTTACCTTTGTTTTGGTAGAACTGATATGTGTATGAAATGTGTGTGAAATATGTGTTTAAATTTGTTTTCTGTGGGGTTCTTGTCGGGTGTTTGACAGAGCGTCTCCCACTTGGGAGAAATGCTCATCAAGTTTGGGGTAGGGGAGGAGAGATCCTCCTCGGGTGCATACCTGTTCCATCTTTTGGGATGTTGAAAGCCTTGAGGGCATGTATCTGTGACTGTATTTTTGACTTGAGAGTCATATACAGATTTCTTACAAATTGTGATCACACTTGGTTGAGACCAAGAGAAATTTATATGAGTTCATTTATCTGTCAGGGTGACACTCTGGAGTCGAGTGTATCCACTCTCCTGCCCCTTATGAAACTCACTGTAGTTGAGTTTCCGTATTGTGTAAAATAGCCACGGGTGTATGTGTGCTTTGGGATTGTTGTTGTTTCTGTTGTGAAGTGGAGTGTTTGAGTACCCAGGTGTGAGTATGGTCTCCCTAGCTCGGGGGTGACCCTCTTGCGGGTCTACGGTAGGGAGGAGAGCTAGACAAGTGGTATTTTCTTCTTTGTTTGTCTTTGATACGCAGGTTTTTCTCTTGGAGCTTCTTGTTGGCTATTTATGAAGAAACAGATTATCTTCTTGTCATGAGAATTAGGCCTGGTTCATTTCATAGAGATGAAGAGAGAACACCTCTCTTGTTAATGTTGTAAATTAATGATATTCTGGGAGTGAAGAAAATCACCTCCCTGATCTTGTTATTATTGGACTTTTATTGGTTGTCATAGTTTTCAGTTGTCTACTGTTTGGGAGGAGAAAGTTCATATCTGGGAAGTTGGTGTTCATGATTGAGAAGCTGTAATATGAATGTGCTTAAAATTTAAGTTGATGTTTGTAATCTTTGTTCAATAGCAATTTTTGTGTTTCAAGTATTACTGAAAAGAAAAAAGTTCGTTTTTGCAAATTAATCTGAGTTGTTTACATTTGAAAGTTTGGAATTGCTTCACTGGTTGAAATGCTATTTTTCTTTATAGTTCAATATTAAAATGGAAAAGACAGTTTAAATATTTGAGTTATTCTCCATATTTAATGGATTCTGTTAATTTAGAAGGACTAGAGGAAATCTAGCATGTAAATATAATCTGTTTGTAAATTTACAAGTCTTATATGTTTATGAAAATGGAAATTTATACTTAAAATAAGGGGATAGCTATTTACCATTTGGTGAAATTGGCATATATATATATATATATATATCTAATTGTTATGACAATTTCTTTATAATAGGTTGATTTGGAGAAAATGCATAGAGTAGTGAATTTGAGAAATTTGAGAAATTGGAATTATACAAGTATATAAAGAGTATTTTTTTCTCTAAATAATTTATAAATATATATATAGAGATATATATATATTTCTCATTTTGAGTAATTATCATTTTAGAAAATAATAGAGTAATTGAAAGTAATTATAACTGTTATATATCAATATAAAAAAAAGGGGATATATATATATATATATATGAAATATATATATATATATAAATATATTATTGTTGATATATATACATATATATATATATTTATATATGAATATATATAAATATATATATATATATATACTTGTTAATATATTATTATTGATAATAACCAACGAATGGTGAAAGACTGTCAACATGTAAGCCGCGGATTAAAAAAAAAACACAGTCGAAATTTTATATGGGCGGTGGGGAGTAAACCCCACCGCAAGTTGTTATTACATATGGAGGTGTGGAGTGGGGCGGAGCCCCACCTACACCCCACGTCGTGGGAATGTGGGTGGGGCTCCGCCCCACTCCACATCTCCCCCCTCCAAACCCTTATGCCTCCCGCGGATCTTGTCCGCCGCTCTGCGGCCACTGCGAAATCCGTCCGCCGCTCTGCGGCCACCGCAGGTCTTGTCCGCCGCTCCGCGGCCACCACCGGCCCTGCTCCTCTGTCTCTGCGGCCACCGCCGCCCATGGCCGCCGCCTGCTGTGAATCTAAAGCTATAAAGAATGTTAGGGCTTGGGCCCTAACATATGAGTGGTGTATTTGTAATATAAATACAGTTTTTTTTTATATAGCTTTATATATATAGGCATATATATATACTATATATGTCTATGTATATAGCTATATAGATATAATATAATAATGATTATATATCTGTATATATATATATATATAGATAAAGATATAGGTATATAAGTTGTGGGAAACCAATTTGTCCATTATATAGACATTAAAATAAATATATTATATATATGTATGTATGTATGTATATATATATATATATATATATATATAATATGCATAAGAGTAAATCTTTGAACCAATTTATTGGGCCCTCGTTTAAAATCGTTATAAACTATGTCTCATGGATATAGAGAAAAAAAAATATATAACAATTATATTCTCACAGTAGATGTTATTAAGTGTTGAACACAACAACCAAAGAAGATATATTACCATGAACAGAGTTTTATAAAGTGGTGAACCACCTACATCTATTGACAACGTCATACGAATTACAATCAGTGTATGAATCGTAATTAAGAGTAACAGTAACAACAGTAATTCTAAACAAGAGAAAATAAAATTATAATGTAAAGAGAGTTTAGGAATATTCAGTGATACTCTGGAAAGAGTTTCTCGGAAGTTTCAACTGTTAACGTACTAATAATCACCCGGAAAATGAAGAGGAAAATTACACAACTCTTTGCTCAAAAGAACACTGGAAATAAACTTATGAAGCCACCACTAACAATCCATGTGGCCATATTAATCTCAACTGTAGCAAACGATCTCATATGTAAACCTGTAAGAGGTTCCGAAGAAGGAAAAACTAACATTGGAAAACACAGAGGAGAAAATGCGCAACCTTTCTCACACGGGATAAGAGAACTAAGTTGACGGACCCTTCTGTCAATTGTGCTTAGGAACAAGTTGACTAAGTATTTACGAAGAGGAGGAACCTAGATCGGGGAAGATTAGGAGACCGAGTCCAGCGAAATAGTAAACCAGCCTTTGTGACCTAGATCATCCTGAAATTAGGTTTAATATCAACAATAACTGCAGTGATAACCCTGATTGACGTAAATCATGAAGAAAGGACAGGATGCACATAAAGAAAGTATAGAAAATGAAAGAGAGAGAGAGACCGAAATATAAACACACTAAATGAACTAAGAGATAGTTAAAGTAAGGGCGATAAAGATATAATCCAACTTAAGAACTTGTGGAAAGGGAAGAGAGGGCAACCAAACTGCCTTGTTGAAAATGCTAAGTCATAGGAGGAGTATGTTTCAGGGAACAAGAGAGGAGACAGACAACCGTGCCTGGCTGAAAAATGACTAAATAGGGAGATCACTAGCCGGTTTAGTCGGAACAAGGCGTCGTGGGGAGTGGTTCCTCTATCAGCGAACCACGGGCGTAAATGAGTGCAGCGTAATTCCCACTAACGCCGTAAGGCATTCTGCTACCGAACATTGCCGAGGATTCGATTTAAGAACTTTGGTAATCTCACTCTTGCAATGACGTTAGCAGCGTTGTATAGACCCTCTTGTTGATCTATATGCTTCTGGTTGCACGCCATTGTACTTGTATTCCGCCGATGAGTATAGTGTTTCGCCATGAGAGAACACCGTTGAGCATGCGTACGCATGCGAAAGGGGTTTTTAGGACAGTGTGAGAAAAGTTTTTCATATCTCGTGTCATAACCACATGACAGATGTGGCTATGACACGTGCGATGTGTGTTGTGACCACAAGGAAAATGTGGGCATGACAATGCTCTCCCTTAGAAGTAACCAACATTAGAACTTACTCCCCCTAGCTATAACAACCATCACAACCACTACTTTCTCCCTCTGAGAGGTAGCCTCCAACATCAATCTCGAATAAGGAATGATACTTGAAATCTACTAGATTGATGCATCTCCTTATGCATCTAGTTCAAAGAATGAGGGGCAATAACCTCTAACTTCCCTTGGAGATACTTAAATGTATCCTTAGGAAGGGCCTTGGTGAATATATCAGCAACCTAATCCTTTGTAGGCACATACTCAAGCTTCACTTCATTCTCTGCAACCTTCTCTCTCAAAAAGTGATACCAGATTGATATATGTTTTGTCCTTGAATGGATCACCAATTTTTTTTAAATGTTAATAGAACTTGTATTATCATAGAAGATAGGAATAGGTTCATCATATACCACTCTAATATCCTTCAAGGTTTGTCTCATCCATAACACCTATGTGCAGCAAGATGTTACTGTAATGTATTCTACCTCTATAGTAGACAGAGATACTGAATCATGCTTCCTACTTAACCATGACACCACTCTACCTCCAAGAAAGAATGCACCACCACTTGTATGTTTCTTGCCATCTACACAACTAGCCCAATCTACACCCGTGTAAGCACTTAGAGAAAAGTCATTATCCTTTGGATACCACAAGCCATGATCCGGAGTGCCCTTTAAATATATGAATATGCTCTTCATTACTACAACATGTGACTCTCTAGGATCTTCTTAAAATCTAGCCACAAGACAAACTACATACATAATATCTAGTCTAATAGCAATTAAGTATAACAATCCTCCAATCATTGACCTATACTTGCTATGATCGGCCTTAGCAGATTCATCATTCTTGATCAGCTTGCAACCAGTTGTCATAGGGGTACATACTGGTTTAGAATCTTCCATCACAAACTTCTTTAACATCTCCTTGACATACTTGATTGTGAAATGAAAATGCCTTTATCTATCTGATTGATCTATAACCCAAGGAAGAATTTCATTTCTCCACACATTGACATCTCAAATTCTTTCTACATTTCATCTGTAAAACTCTTACACTTACTTTCATTTCCACCAAAAATTATATCATCTACATACACTTCCAAAATAAGAATTTAATCTTCTCCTACTTTGGTGTACACATTACTATATGTAAAACCTTTCTTGAATCCTTGTTGTAATAAGTACATGTCTAACCTTCCATACCAAGCTCTGGGGGCTATCTTCAATCCATATAGTGCCTTCTTTAACCTACAAACCATATCCAGTTTATCTGATAACGGAAATCCATCTGGTTGTTCTATGTATACTTCTTCTTCCAATTCCAAATTCAAGAAAGTGGACTTCGTGCCCATTTGATATAATATGAAATCCTTATGTGCTACAAAATCCAAAAACATCCTAATGGCCTCCATTCTTGCCAGCAGAGTATAAGTTTCCTCATAGTCTATTCCTTCTACTTGTAACCTTTACACACAAGCCTTACCTTGTTTCTTACCACTTCTCTATTCTCATTTAGTTTGTTTCGCAATACCCACTTAGTTCCAATCACATTCTTGTTTGCAGGTCTTGGGACAAATTCCCAGGTCTGGTTCTTTCCAATCTACATTAGTTCTTCTTCCATAGCTGTGAGGCTGATTATTTTTCCTTCTGTATTTTGATCGTTTTACATTTCAGTTGATGACATTATCATACTTTTAGAGACTATTGTTCCATTATGCAGATTTGATTATATCTCCTAATTTTGATTTGACATTGATTAGACATATGGTGATTCGATTTGATCATATTTTGATGCTCTGTTGAGACAAGACATGCGAGATATATTAGATGATGTTTATTGATGTGATTTCTAGTTCTTTATGTGATGATGATTATGTGACATTAGATAGAAAATGCAGCTTAATCTTGAATTATGTTGTAGGTGATTAATGTTGTATTCAATGACATGAATTTAATTCCAGTTGCTTCGACTATGATTATTCACGATATGATTGACACTTGATCTAGATGTGTAGGATTATATTCCCAGGCCATGGGAAATTGGAGGTAGTATTCACACATATGTTATTCCCTGTGAAACCGATCCATTCCCAAGAGGGATGAGGATCACATTTGATTCGAATGTTGTTTAAGTGCTTGTTTGTTTTATCATTTTGGCCTAGTACCCCTTTGTTTAATTAATTTATATCATGTGTTGTATATTTTTATTGTTTTACACCACTTGGTATTGTTTACATTTTTTTGGCCATTTAAAGTGAATTTATGACTCCCTAGGTGAACCTTAGTGTCCCAAAACTTACCCTAGGTGGTTACCCATGGGTCTAGGGTCAATTTTGACTAACTAAACCTTGGGGTAACTCACTTTTGGTTACTCTAAACTAAGGTTTAGTCAAAGTGACGAGTTTTGAAATGGCTAAGGGTGGGAGATGACTCATGCTTTGGGAAAGACTCATCTCCATTCCCAAAGTTTGGGTATCCCTTCACCAAGAAGACTTGGGAAGTCTCCAAGACTCCCAAGTGTGTGGGATCTCCCTCCAAGACTCTCACGCACGTGTGAGAGCATCTTGGAGGGAGATCGCGCTCTTGGAGAATAAGAGGATGTCATTAGGCATCCCTTATCCTCATGGAGGCTTGATGGGGATTGCCACCTCACCACTTCGTCTCTCACACATGTGTGAGAGCACAAGTGGATAAGGTGAGGTTTGGGATGGAGTTAGAGGGTGACACTTGTCACCCTCACACTTCCTATCCCTTGCAAGTGGCATGGGGAGAGGAAGGAGAAGGTGACAAGTGTCACCTTCTCGTTTCTCAAGGCCAAATTAGAAGGCCTATATTACCTCCTCTTGTTGAGGAGTGTGGGGTTCTTGCATTTTGGGATTTTCTTTCTATTCTTAGAGTTTCTTTTGGAGACTTAGAGAAAATTTTGGAGATTGGAAGATTTGGAGAAGCTTGGAGCTCATCACCAAACGTGCTTCCATTTTTAGGGATTTTGAAGGTAAGCTCCATGGCTATGGCCATTTACTTTTGCATATTTCATTTATGTTGTGATTGTGGATTTTTGTTGTTGTTTTCATTTTTTATGTGGGTTGGGAGTTTAGTGAAAGCATCTCCATTTGGAGGTAAGGCTCAACTTGTATGGGGTAGGGGAGAGTGAACCTTCTCGAGGTCATCTCCTTATTTTGTGCTACTTATAACCTTGAGGGTTTTTTCTTGGTGTTGAGATCATTTTGATGGCAAGAGTGCCATGATAGTTTTTGAGTTATTTAGAGATATGTGTTTTAGAGGTTTTGGCTTGAGGCCTTGAGACTTGGTGTTTGAGATCTTGGAGTGGCTTTTTGAGTAGAGGGGTCCATTCCCTACCCCCATCAAACTCATTTTTATGAGTTTTGTTATGTGTTAATCCATGGGTAATTGCTAATTGTTTTTGTGTTGCTTGTTATGGTATGTGTGTGTGCAACCGTGTGATTCCTACCTCCCTATCTCGAAGGTGACCCACTTGCGGGTCTACGGTAGGGAGGAGGGCATTTCGTAGTGGCTTGGTTCCCCTTTTTGTTGTTTTACTACTTGCAGGTTTGTAATGGGAGAAATGGAGCTTGGAGAAGCTCATTTTCACCTCTTGTGCAATATTATTTTGTTGGCTGCAGTGAGCCATGGCCTTGGAGGCCTTAGTGTTGGAGTTGCAAATTTTGTGCTCCTTATTGTTTGGGTGTGAAAGGAAATTTGTATGTGAGATACTCTTCATTCTATATTCAAAAGTAGGTTCATTATGTTGCTGTTGTGCTCATGTGTATATGGAAAGATGCCAAAGATCATATAAAATTACTGTTATATATTTCAAAGAAAATGTATGTCTATCACATGACTGTTTGTGCATGTATGTTTTGTTGAAAGTTTGGACAGAAATAAGATATACTGTTGTTTTATATTAAGTGTTATAGTTGATTTTGTAGTATGTTGTATTTAAACATATAGAAAAGAAAACAGATGTTCACTGTTTTGTTATTGTGGTTATGTGCTTTTTTTTTAAAGTTGTCAAAAGAAATTTTAATTAGTTGTTGTTCTTTACTTAAAAAAAAAATACATAGTTGCTGTCAAAGGAAATATGTGGTTCTATGATACTCATTTCTGAACAAAAAAGAAAGAAAAAAAAAGGGGGGGGGGAGATTAGTAAATCTGTTTATTTAATTTTTACATATCCAAATGGTTGTTATAAGTCATAAATCTAGTTATGTCGTTCTATTGTATGTTTTGTGTATATATATGTACATATAATATATTACACACACACACACACACACACACACACACACACACACACACACACACACACACACACATATTCCAATTATAAAGAAAAGAATATATTTTATTTTTTTAATGTTACTATTTTTTTTTTAAATATACCTGTAGCTATATATATATATGATGCTACTGTTTTAAAAAAAAGACTTATGCATGTCACTATGTATATATTAATTAAACTAAGATCAACTATTAAAAAATACAGAGAGAGAACGAACTTTATATATGGGCAGATTGTGTTTCTGTGTTAGGTTTTTGAGTTTATGAAAGAAAATAAACAAAAATAAATGGTATGGGGGATAGCGGCCATGGCCGCCACCCACCATACCATTCGCTTTGTTGCCTACAAGGGGGTGTGGGGAGGGGGCCGAGCCCCCACCCACACCCAAGGTGGGGGCTCGACCCCCTCCCCACACCCCTTTCACTGCTCAAAACACTCCATTCACACAGCGCAGACCCTCCTTCCAGTCCATGGCAGCGGCGACTGTGTTAAACCCCCGCCGCCCCTCTCTTGCCATTTGGCCTTGCCTCAGCCACTCCTTGCCCTTTGTTCTATAGAATATATATATATATATATGCAAAATGTATACATATATATGAGTAAATATAAATATATATATATATATATAAATAAATAAAGGGCATTACACAAATCCTATGGGGTATACATAATGAGTATACCTCCACATAAAACTTCCACCCATGGGTGCCTCCTACTTCCAACCTGCAAACAAAATAGAAGGAAGAAAAACAAAAATGGAGAAAACAAGACAAAGAAGCGAAGAGGAAAACAAAACAACATGTTAGGGTTTTGACAAAAAGAAAACAATAAAATAGGATATTACGGCTTTTCTTGAGGAAATGATTATTTTAATGGATTAAGGAAAGTTGAGGAATGTGAGGATTTTGTTTTATTAGTTAATTTAAATTCTCTATTTTTGCTTTTCCCTTGTGCATGGGAAATTATATTCCCTCTATTTTTGCCCTTGGGCCTTTTTGAATTTTTAACTCCTTTTTGCTTCATTTGAGTTGTTTTAATTTTATTTGGGGGTTTGATTTTTTTTTAATGCCTTGGGGAGATGTATTTTAAGGGGAATGGGTTAAATTTGTTTTAAATGAGAAGTGTGTTCCCTTTTATATTTTATTTAATTGGGACATTTATTTTATTTCCCTAGTGCGTTTTTGGTCCTTGCGATGGGAAGCCTTTTACTTGATTTTTTTATTTCTTTCAGTTTTATTATTATTTTACGGGGAGAGGTATTTTAATCTTTCCCTTTTCTCTATTATTTTCGAGTTAATTAATAAATATAATGTCAAAATTATATTTATTATCAGACTTAATTCTGAAATTTATTTTTGGTGTCATTTAATTATTTTGAATTTTAATATTTAATTGTAGGGTCGATTTAATTGGCCTTGGCAAAGTATTTAATTTTTTTTATTTTTCTTTAAGTTTAATTATTATTTCTAAATTTTCTTTGAATTCTTGTTGGATTTTTTATTTTTTAAAATTTTTAATTCGATTATTGAAAACGCATTATGCTGTCAAATTTTTCCTAGATTTTAGGGTTTTATTTTGACGTCATTTTATTGACTTTCATTTTATCACTCCATCTTATCATGCATCCATCATGCCATTTATTTTTTCATATTTTGATTATTCAATTTCATTTTTGTTTTAGAAATAGGGTTGGTTTCGAATCTGATGAAATTGCCTTCTCACCTAGGAAACTTAGGGTTCAGATTAAACTGTTCTAACCCTAAAAGCGGCATGCTTTCCATCGCATACCCCTAGATGGATTTCATCACACAGGGGACGGTGTAGGATAATTCATGTTTCTGAATTATGTTTGACATGTTTATGCCTCATGCGTATTGCCACCGAGCACGCAGACGTGTGCGAGGGGGTTCCTAGGGAAAGGTAGAAATATTTTTCATATTTCATGTCATGACCACATGTCAAATGTTGACATGACACGTGTGTTGTGTGTCGTGACCACATGGGAAATGTGGGCATGACATTTGGTATCAGAGCCCAAGTTTAAACACTAGGCTTGTTTAGGGCACATTATTATTCCGCAACTTTATTTAATTTTTGGTTACATCATTTTTGTAGGATGCCTCCCCGATGAGTTCGACGAGCGCAATCCTGCCACATTGCATCCGCCGAGGTGTACAATGATTCTTCAGCTGAGGGACAGGCACCGCCGGCCCCACAAATACCACAGGCACCACCAGCCCTACCTATTACACATATTGGGCCACAGATATTACAAGTACTATAGGTAGTGTTAGATAGGCTACCACTGACCGTAGTTGAGTCGCACATAGAGCCATGTGCTGAGCCCCGCAATGATCCACGAGAGGAGCCAAGAGTAGAGTCATGTTTCGAGCCACGTGTGGAGCCCCGTGTCAAGCCACGAGAGGCACCACGTGTGGATCCATATGTTGAGATACCAGATACGACGGTAGAGGAGGTTGGATCAGTTAATAGGGCCCGTAGCAAGAGCCCTCCATGTCATGCTAGGCTTGAGGAGGTAGTAGGAGTGGAGCATATTGTTCACAGGCCTTATGATTATTTTGCGGATGAGCCTATCAGAGGGCACAGAGACCAAGGAGATCCCATCAGGGATTTGTTGAGGCTGAATCCTCCTACTTTTGTCAGGACCACAGAAGGGGCTGAGGCAGAGGCCTGACTCATTAGCTTAGATAGATTCTTCATGTTGCATCCTTACGAGCGCAACACGAAGGCTCGTGTGGCAGTCCACCTATTGCAAGATGTAGTAGCTACTTGGTGGCACACTAAGGAGTGCAAACGCCATCTATCATTGGACACACTCACGTGGGAGACCTTCATTGAGTGCTTCAATGCGCGATACTTATCAGATCACTACAAGTAGCGTCACATAGATGATTTTCGCGACCTTCAGCAAAGGGGACTTACCATTGCTCAGTATGAGGGTAGATTTACTGAGTTGTCTTGATATGCGAAGTATCTCCATGACGAGAAACTCCTAGTTCATAAGTTCATCAAAGGATTGAACCATAACATAGCAGGGCCTATACTCATGGCAGACCCCCAGACATTGAGTGATGTTGTCGAGAAGGCATACATAGCTAAGGAGATATAGGGATGAGGGCATAGTTCACACCCTTAGTTTCAGGAATGTGGGTAGTAGCAACATCAGTAGAGTTACCACAGACCACCACTGCCACCTCAGAGAAGAGGATTTAGTTCTACATCCCTACCTCCTAGGCCCCCATAGTAGTAGTCACAGCAGCAGTAGAGACCCAGGACATAGCAGAGGGCAAATGGGGGGCATAATTAAGGTTAGCAGTAGCAGGGCCCGCACAAAGATCAGAGGCAGCAGGGACCACTTGCGAGACCCATGAGGTCGCAACAATCATACAGGGGTTCACAGGGGTCCACAGGTAGATCTGGACAGCAGCAGTTGAGTAGGACTTAGACTAGACAGGTACAGGCTAGGGGCCCATGTTATGTGTGTGGTGGAGTAGAACATCTAGCTAGAGAGTGTCCATAGGGCTTTATAGCAGGGGGCAGCCTCGTTCAGGAGGATCAGAGCAGATGGTTGGAGATGTGGGTAGGTCCCACCATATGTTCGCAGCGGTTGATAACCGCCAGGCTGATTTTTAGGCATCAGTGATTGAGACATCAGGTATGATAGGGGGTGTCCCCATTTCTATTCTTTTTGACTCTGGTGCTACTGACTCTTTCATTTCTCCATCGTTAGTGGAGTGTTGCAGGCTGGTGGCCTCTAGGTAGGGTGATAGGTGGGTGGTTGAGTTGGCCTTAGGGGCCAAGATGACAGTAGATGCCTTAGTCCACGATTATGGGATTTCTTTGGGACCCTTTTCCATGGTTTGTGACCTTAGAGTTGTGACATTAGGATCCTACAATGTGGTTTTGGGTATGGACTAGCTTGCGGCTCATCGAGCCAAGCTAGATTGTCGCTGAAAGGTGATTAGCTGCTTAGATGATCATGGTACATTAGTTGAGATAGTAGGCATTCAGAAGCCCACGAAAGTGCATATGATATCCGCTCAGCAGCTTAAACGCTGCATGCAGAAGGGATGCTAGATGTTCGCTATCATAGCGAGTGATAGATCAGATGACAAGCCTGAAGCATCTTTGGATGATCATCCCATACTGAGAGAGTTTGCCAATGTGTTTCCCCATCGTGAGGTAGACTTTCATATTGACTTAGTGTCGGGTGCCGAGCCAGTGTCTCGTGCACCCTACAAGATGACTACTCATGAGCTCACAGAGCTCAAGTTAGAGCTTGAGGACTTGTTTGAGAAGGGGCACATTCGACCGAGCATTTCACCTTAGGGCTCTCCTGTCATCTTCGTGAAGAAGAAGGATGGGTCTCTTCGACTATGCATGGATTATAGGCAGTTGAACAAGGTGATGGTGAAGAACGGTTATCCTCTGCCCAGGATTGACGATCTATTTGATCAGATGCAGGGAGCCAAGGTGTTCTCTAAGATTGACTTGAAGTCTGGATACCATCAGTTGCATATCACAGAGGCAGATATCCATAAGACCGCCTTCCAGACTTGATATGGCCACTATGAGTTCACTGTGGTCCCCTTCAGTTTGACGAACACCCCTACAGTGTTCATGAGTCTCATGAATGGGGTGTTCCGTACCTACTTGGATCAGTTTGTGATTATTTTCCTCGATGACATTTTGATCTATTCACGAATTGAAGAGGAGCATGAGGATCACCTACGTCAGGTTCTATAGTGTTTGAGGGAGCAGAATCTTTATGGGAACTTGGTGAAGTGTGTATTTTTTAGGATAGAGGTACAGTATTTGGGGCATATCCTATCTGGCAATGGAATCTCAGTAGATCCATTGAAGGCATGGGAAATGTGGGCATGACAATAGCCTTGATCCAATACTCATCCTTGCATGCTTCAACCACTCATTTAGGTTCAACTTTAGAGAGTAAACATAGATTTACTTGTTCTTCAATAGCTTTCCTTCTTGTCAACACACCTTTGTTCTTGTCTCCAATGATTTGATCTTCACAATGACACTTCTACACATACTTGGGAGTTTTGGGAGTATTTTCCAGAGCTTCTTCTTCTTGAATTTGTATTTCCTTTTCATCATTATTTTCTTCTCTGCAAGATGACTCATCTAATTCATATCCATTGACTTTTGAATTCTTTTGTAGATCTTCATCAACTTTGACATTTGCACTCTCAGCAATCCTTCTCAAACTTTTGTTGTAGCATCGATAAGCTTTGCTTTTAGTAGAATACCCAAGGAAGATACCTTCATCAAACCTTGCATCAAACTTTTCTAGATTTGCTTCATCCCTTCTAATATAACATTTGCTTCCAAACACTCTAAAGTACTTGGTAGTAGGAGTCCTTCCATACCATAACTCATAAGGAGTCTTAGTATTGTTTGCCCTTACTTGAACTATGTTTTTGATTATATAAGTCAGAAAAAACCACGGGTCGAACCCTTGCATTAAGACAAAAAGAGACCCCAGAGGCTTAAGAACAAAAGACCCTCAAAAACACTACAGCATAACTTGCATAAACAACATAAACAACATGAACAGCCTATAGACAACAAATAGAAAGTAGAAGATAATAGATAGCATAACAAGCAACAAAACTAAGGAGAAACATTCTCCCATCCTTTAACCAAAAATTCAACAAATTCATCTAGCTTTTTGAATTTCTCCTTCTTTTCATCATCAGCATGAGTCCCAAGATCCTGCAACATAGAAAGGTTAAGCAACGTCATACGACGGAGCACGCTGCTTATGAGCTCTCCCATAGAAGAAACCTTCTACTCCAGCTCCTCCACATGACCCCTCATGGCAGCAATATCATGCCTGTGGTCATCACCTTCCTCAGTCTCATCACTAGCCTCCTCCACAATCATCCTCTCCCCTTCGCTAGCATTGTCCTTAAGATCACCGTCAGCACCTCCCAACACATCAACCTGTTTACTTTCATTCTTACCCTCTTCATCTTCAGAGATCTCCTAAACCTCGAGGTCTTGAGTATTCATTTGATCATCCCCCTGTGTGGAGGCATCAGAAGCACTTTCAGAGTATTCAATTAGTTTAGCTTTCAGTGTAGGCTTACCATCTATCCTACCTGACCTCCTAACCCTATAAGAGAAACCCTCCTTTTCTTTAGCAGACAGTTTATTTTTACTGCCAGGTCCCACAGGGTCACTGCTCAGATTTTTAGGAGTCCCCACAGCGTCCCCCACAATATCCTCCTCCAACTCCCTGATTTTCCTCTTCTTTCTTTTCACACTCCCTTTAGAATCCAAAGTATGAGTAATTGTTACCATAGTGGTCTCCTCAGTGGACAGAGAAAAAGAAACCCCTTTCATTTTATGAGAAGTAGGGGAAGGGAAAGGTTCTTTAGAAATGGCAAAATCATCAGGGTTGGCAGAAACCTCACCACTATGGGTCTAGATAGGCTTAGGTGGCTCCAAAGCAAGATGAAAATTATATAAACAGAGGATAAGACCTTGGTGCAAAGGAACGGGTTGTTTGGAAGGTTTCTTATCTGTCTTAGCTTTATCCCTAAAGACTGAATGTTTAAGAGATGACAATAAATAGAAAGGGAAAATGATATGAGCATTGCGCCTAAAATGATTAAGGAAAGGGAGGTGGTAATTATAAAACCTAGTAAACTGACCCTCCAAAGTGAAGTATTTCATGAGGAGGAAGCACATTTCATCCCATAGCTCTGGCAGCTTGGCCTATTCAAACCCTCCCTGATAGGGAACAAGTTCTTCTCCTTCCCCCAAAAATAACTTCTAGTTTGAATGGTCCACCACTTTCACCTTCCTTTGTAACTGAGTCCCCTTAGTAGACAGACCAGTCGCCATAGCAATTACTTTCTTAGAGATCTCGAAACCAATTCTCCCAACAGTAACTCTACAATTTTGCCAGGACCGGGCAAATTGCACAGATAGATTCTCATCAAATCCATTAAGGCATTCCAGAAAAGGGTTAATTCCACCTTCCCTGCAGTAATGCCAGACCACAGCATTATCCTTGAATTCGCAGTAGGAATTGGATCCATACGAATCCTATCGCCTCCCATTTTTGTCTTCCTCGCAATAACACAGAACCCACAAAGCTAGGAATTTGTAGAGAAATTGTGCAAGGTAAATGTAATAGCTTGATAAGGAATAATGATAATTAGACTACACAAATTATCATTAATCAGGAGTGCCTTCCTAAAAACTAATTGAAGCCTACCCTTCCCATGCTTGAGCATAATAATCATAAATTCCCTATGATTATCAAATAAGCAACTTGCCTTAACGCAAGTGAGTAATAATGTTGAAATGACATTGAACAAAGAAGTACAAAATAACCCGCGCTTCGAGATACACATCAGTAGTGCCCAAAGAAGCTGACGGAACAAGCTATCTCTCTTTGCATGATGGGTCATCCTTGACAAATCAGCTCTTTTTGAATCAATTCCCTTATGTTTATAGGAATGTTTTTAAATTGGCGCCAACATCGCCAATTTGAAAATTGCTGGCCATAATCAGCAAGGGCATCAGCAACCCCATTACCCTCTCTATATATATGAGAGATTTCAACTCTAGAGATCTGCTGCAGAAGGATTTGGATATCAACTATAATGTCTTTAAGTTTCCGCCCACAAATCGACACTTTAGTAACAGCATCAATGATCAGTTTAGAATCCCCTGAATATGCAACTGCGGGATATCAAGTGAAATAGCCAATTTCACCCCCCATAAAAGAGCAGAGGCTTCAACATAATTATTGCTTTGAAACCCTATCCCACCAGCATAGGCAAAAACTAGCCTCCCTTTGTCATCCCTGATAATCCCACCACCACTAGCCTTACCATCAGCCTTAGAGGCTCCATCAAAGTTAAGTTTGAGCCAATGGGGCCTCGAGGGAATCCATCTGGTATTTAATCTCTGTAGTTGTTTGGAGTTATCATATGTCAGGATTTGGTTTAAAATTCTCCAATTGATCACAATTTGTTCTTCCTCTTGAGTAAGTGGTTTGTCAGCAGTTTTGATGTGGGAGTTAATCACACTTTCCATGAGGATCTTGGAAAAAGATTGGAAGACTTGAGAGGAATCCCTGACAGCTTCCCTAAAAATTTTTTTATTTCATTCCTTCCATAATGTCCAACCAAGACAAGGAAGAGTTTGGTTCCAAAGCTCTACAAGCCAAGGATGAGAGAAAGTAGGGCACCAATTACCAATGACTTCCCTAATATCAAGATTACAAACCCATTGAATGTCGAAGTTCTTTAAAATAGTACTCCAAATTTCCTTGGCAAAATCACAGTGAAGAATTAAATGAGAGATAGTTTCCTCCTTCTCTAGGCACAGGAAACACCTGTTCACCAGAGTGAAACCCCTCCTCTGTAAATTATCTTGAGTTAAATTTTTTTTATGAACAACAGCCCACCAAAACATATTAATTTTAGGAATAAGCTTATGATTCCAGACTTTCCTCCAAAGCTCATTTTTATGCACATCAGGGATCAACAGATGGTAAGCAGAGTTAACAGAAAATTGACCTTTCTTATTCGGCCACCAATACAACTCATCTTCCCTAGGAAAGAGGGGAATTTTGACACCTAGTAGCATTTGTTGAATAGAACTCATCCTAGGGGTAAGCTCAGGGCATTGAGCACAACAATCTAGAAGATTTTTCCAGAGCCTAATATCATTGTCACTATGAATATAGTGACAAACTTTGGACCCAAAAAATTATTTTGCAATACCAGCAACAATTCCATAATCTCCCTAAGCATCAAGGGCCTTATCATCCACCCAAATGTCCTTCTAGAAGTTGATAGAATTACCATTCCCCAGTTTCCATCTAAGCCCTTCTTTAAGTAAGCTTCTATACTTTAGCATTTTATTCCAAATAATAGAGCCCTAAGGAAGCACCTCGTGATGAAGGAAACTAAGATTGTCAGTTCCATGTAAATACTTGGCTTGCATAATGGCCACCCACTCTTTATGACTATGGACCAAATTCTAGTTAGTTTTGGAAAGGAGGGCTTTATTCATATTCCTTACAAATCTAATATTAAGACCACCATGAGATTTGGGAAGACAAACTTTCTCCCAGCTAACAAAAGACATTCTCTTTTTATCTTCCACACCTGTCCATAGGAAATTTCTTTGGATCTGCTCCAACTTGTTAGCAATAAACCTAGGCATTTTATAAAGAGATAAGAAATAAGTAGGAATACCTTGTAGAGAATCTCGTAAAAGATGTAATTTACTAGCACTACTGAGGAGCTTTCCCTTCCAGCCAACCAACTTCTTTTGAGTTCATTCCAGAATTCCATTCCAAAATCCCTGAGAAACCTCTTTAACATTGAGAGGGAGGCCAAGATAAACAGCAGGAAGGTCAACCTCAGCACAACCAATAATATTAATAATTTTTCTCTAGAGATCACCCTGAGTGTTAAAAAAATGCACATTGCTTCTCTAAAAATTTATGTATTGACTAGAATCTTTGGCATAGTCAATGAGAATATTCTTCCAACTTCGAGCTTCAACCACAGAAGAGATACCAAAAAGGATGGTATCATCCACAAACTGCTGCACAGACATAGAAGGAAGAGAAGAGGTAGGTTTAATACCCACAATTTCCTTAGAGGTAATCTTTTGAGTGAACATATCTCCCAAGGGCCTCAACCATCATGATAAACAAATATGGTGAAAGAGGATCTCCCTGTCTAATCCCCCTCATGGAAGAGAAAAAACCCTTGGGAACCCCATTAACCAAAACAGAGAATTTAGTAGTAGAGATAGCTTCTCGAATGAGAAGGGATATTTTATCATTAAAACGAAATTTTTTAATGACTTTAAATAGGAACTTCCATGAAACTCTATCATAGGCCTTAGAGATATCTAACTTTAGAACCATACCAGGGATCCTGCTCTTGTCCATAGAAGGGATTATTTGATGAGTGGAAATAACAGCATCAAGAATTTGACGACCAGGGACAAAACCTTTTTGAGAAGGGGAAATAATTTTGTCTAGAAAAGGCTGAATTGCTTCTCTCCAGTAGACCTCCAATAGGTTTTCTTCTTTTATCATTGTCCTTGCAACTTCTTGAATAGTCCTATTCTTTCTTCCAACCACTCTATTCTACTGAGGAGTCCTAGGGGCAAATAAGTGCCTTTTTATTCCATGATTCTCACAAAACATGTTAAACTCATTGGAGTTGAACTCTCCACCTCTATCAGACCTCAAACATTTAATTGTCATATCCATTTCATTCTCAACCATAACTTTGAATGCTTTGAACTTATCTAGGGCTTTAGATTTTTCTTTGAGAAAAGTAACCCATTTCATCCTAAAATAATCATCAATCAATAGAATGAAGTACCTGTCACCTTGAAAACTCCTTACCTTGGTAGGGCCACAAAGATCTGTATGCACCAATTCAATAGTCTAGTAGAGGACTAATCCTTGACTTTGAAACTTCTTCTTGCTTTCTTTCCAATCTAACATTCCTTGTAGATAACATTGATAGGATTTGTAATTTTTGGCATATCTCTCACAACTTGAACTTTCACTGATCTCTCAAAATTTATGTGACACAATCTTCTATACCATAGCCAACTTTCATTGATCTAAGTCATGAAGCAATAACCATCACCACCTTTGAGCTGATAAACATTTCCATTTGTCCTCTTTCTAGTAGTTATCACAATTCTAGAATCTTTTCTAATCTCACAGCCACCATCCTGAAACACAAGATTGTATCCTTTGCTACACATATGTCCAACACTCAAGAGGTTATGCTTTAAACCCTTAACATAAATAACATCATCAGTATTATGCTTGCTATCAAAACTAATCGAGCCTCTTCCACATATCTTAGCAGTTGTATCATCACCAAATCTAACTAGTCCTCCATCATATTTTTCAAGTTTAACAAATTTACTTTTATCACCGATCATATGATTTGAGCATCCACTATCAATAACCCAATAGTTATTTTCTTGTCTGGTATGAAAAGTAGATATCAAAGTGCCTCCAATATTAAGACTTACCTCTAGAGCCTCTTCCTTCAAACATTTCTGAGAGTTAGTAGAAACAATATCATCCTTTAAAGCTATGAACAGATATTCATTATCCTCATCATTTCCATAATCAGATTCATCATCCAATATACTTGCATCTTCTCTAACATAGTAGCTTTTCTTAGGCACTCTACTTTTTTTCTCCCTGTTCTTCTCAAAATTCTTTCTAGTCATCTTGAAGCACAATGACCTATCTTTCCACAACTAAAACACTTGAAAGGCAACTTACCATTGTACTTACCAGTACCTAATTTCATTTTTATCACAAAGTTAGCTTCCACATCATCAGAATCCTCCTGATTTGATTCCACAGTCTTCTCAGATTTACTAGCCTTGAAGGCAGTCTCAAACTTTGTACTATGTGTACCAAATTCTCTCATTTCAAAAGTAGTTAAGGTGCCAAGCAACTGATCTTTGGTAAACTGATTTAGATTTTGTAATTCTTCAATAGCAGAAACTTTATGACTGTAAGCCTTATGAAGAGTTCTGAGTACCTTCAATACCACTTCTTTTTCATCCATATTTCTACTAAGTCCTTTAATTCCATTGACAACTTCATCCACCTTTTGTAAGTAGCTTGTAATGTTTTCATCTTTAGACATCCACATGGTCTCAAACATGAGCTTCAAGTTCTGCATTTTAGCTCACTTGACCTTATCATATCCTTCATGAATACTTTTTAAATTTTTCCAGTTTTCATTAGCAGTTTTTAGATCCATAGCTTTCACCAATTCAGAATTAGAAAGACCACTTAAAAGAGCTTAGCTTGGTTTACCATTGGTATCAAAATCCTTGATCTCACTTGCAATACTTGGACCATTTTCTAGAATTGTGTATTTAGTCTCAATAGCCTTCCAGATCTCATAACAAGAGAAATCAGATAACCTTCCATCCTTATTTTCTAGAATGCATAATCTGTTCCATCAAAATGGGGAATATCCTTCTTGTGCACCATCTCAGATCTACCTTAAGCAGTTAATCTCTCTTCTAAGGAACCTTTCTCTAATACCAATTGTTAAATGCATAAGATAACTAAGATGGGGGGTGAATTAGTTGTAGCTTAAAATTTCAAAACCCTCACACACATTTAGTTTTGTCTTGTCCTCTAAATTACTTGTGCTCATTTTAGTAGGACGACCCCTATGAAACTTGTTTATTTCATAGGCTACAACTCTAAGCACATTTTTTGAGGTGAATTTTTGCCCTCATAAGTGATCTTCTGACTCCTAAGAATTTTTTTGAACATCTTCTCATCTTGGTTCTTCAAGGTTTGTAAAATTTGAATAAATATGAAAACTCGTTAAATCAGTAAGTTTAATTGTTAAGGAGTTAGAAAATTTGAAGTTTGACATGCAGGAGCATCATTTTCCGCCGCTCATGCATGTTTATGTTGTTTTGAACTCTTAGATACAAGGGCGATGAAAATCACCGCCGGTGCATATTATCCTGACCATATGTAATGGTGGGTGAAATCACTACAAATGCACTTCCTGAGCATCTTTAGTTAACTTTGAGTGCATTAATGGCACTCGTGCCAAACATTAATTCATTTTTCTTAATCATTTTAAATTTCTTTTAATTGATGTTTTCGTTTATTCATTGTTCTAAACCTCTCGTGATAGCCATCCAACCCTCTCTAAAGTTGATCGAATCACAGAACTTGTGGATTGAGTAGATTTCATTGGTGTTATTGCCTGGGGTTTCGGAGCTTTTTTTCCAAGTAGGACGTCATTTCCTTCTTTTTCATTCTTTTTTCCATTAGGGTTTGCTTGTAATAGAAATGTTTGTTTGCAATTGATGTAAACATTTTTGTTAAATTGTCATTTTGAAGAAATCGATGGGTGTTTTTCTTTCTTCATTGTTATTTCAAAACCTTAGTAGTTGTGTGAGTTTTTCTTTGCCGATCCTTGTTTGTTATTGGTGATTTTTGTTGTTTAATATAGAAACCCTAGTTTTTTACTTTCATTTTGGTTGTTTCTATCTATGTAAAAATGACGGTTTTCACTGTGTGTTGTGTTGTTTCTAATTTGTAGTTTGTTTATCCTAGCGAGAAATCACCTCCGATACATGTTTATGCAAGTTATGTGCAAGGGCGGTGGAAAACACCGCCCTTGCCTTTATTTTTTGTGTTTGTAATACCCTATGTAAGCGCGACATTTTTTGCTGCCCCTACATGAAACTTGCTTAACTACCTAGATGCCATGGAGCTAGAATTTTCCACCCGTGTCTTTATTTTTATGAAACCTACCTTGAATGTAAGGGCAAAAAAATTTGCCACCCCTACACGAGTTTGGTGAGTTTAAATCTTCAAATGTATTAGCGGAAAAATTCACCACTCCGACACAAAACACTTTATCCCCTATGTGCAAAGGCAGTAAAATTTGCCACTCATGCACTTTGCAAAAACTGTTATCCTTTCCTTGCAAAAGTGGTAAAAATTGCCACTCGTACATTTGACAATTCTCTACCCTACATGTAAGGGTGGCAAAAATCGCCACCCATGAATCCACTCTTCAAAAAATTTCTAACTCTAGGGAATTTTCCAAATCACTATCCTAAGTCCACTTTTATCCATTTTTTTGACTCATTTTCTCTTTAGCCCTTTCAAGCTCATTCCTCAAGTCATGATCAACAATATGCAATTTCCCAAAATTGCCTATATTTCCCCTAACTACAAGATCATGATTTTTTTTATAGTTTCTCCTGCAAGCTACTGAGGTCTTCAACTCATCTGAAGGAGTCTTCTTTCCAAATGACTGATCCATCTCCAAAGAAAGCCAAAGCAATGAAGTACAAATATCAAGGTGTCTTTCCTATAACTTTAGTGACATCAAATGTTGATGAAATACGGGATACATAGATCGGCCATATGGATATGGATGAATTTGTTGAAAGAACGAAGTCAAATAAACCCCAGTCCCTATATTCAGAAGATTGTTAAAACCAACATTCATCTGGTGGCTTCATTCCCTGTTGTTGCACATAATACGAAGTTTTCTCAGAGTTGCTCATTTCTACAATAGAGACAATAGGATAGTAGTAGCTACCCACAGCAATGTGATCATGAGGCTTGATGTAGAATTTATAGGTAAGGTGTTCATGTGTTTGGGAAATGAAAATGTTGTAGAACTGGATTTTGGTATTGCTCAGAGTGAATATGATAAAGATGTTGATAAGGTAAAAAGAGTTATCAATACTAAATGGCTCAAGACAACTAGATCAAATTTGTTTAGATGGCTCAGAAGTTTTCCCAGGAGCAACTTTGTGGAGAAAGTAAGTGATCTGATAACTCTTCTCAGTAGAGTTAGAGGTCTATCTTCATCTTCAACTGTCCATGAATGGATGTACCCATACATCAAGATCATACTTCAAGGTAAGAAAAATATTTTCTAGGGAGAACAGATTAGTAATTCTCTCCATGAGTAGCTAATTAAGGTATCAACTACTTTCAAGTTCTACATGACTTCATACCTTGTGTATATAGAAACTTCAATGAGGAACTTCCTAGGTTTACCATCTGATGGAGATAGGAGGGTTGTACCAGTTTATCAGTATTATCCTCAACTCACTTTGAAAGGCTCAATTCATCATTTCAGAAGGGTGAATGATGCCTTCTTTGCTATTTTCTTGTGCCTCTTTGACCCCCAGTTGGAGTAGAAGAAAATTTTAGATGAAGCCTGGACAGTGGTGAATGGTTTTGGTTGCTTGTTTCTTCAGTTCCCAACTTTCACATATCTAAGAGTTGGCTATTTTCAAGTTTATCCCTACATGTTGCCAAAGTTCCCTTCTGATAGAATTGTTCTAATGGAGTTGTGTCAGTAAATGATTATTGTTCATAACAAACAAATGGAGTTAAAGAAGCCCGGATTTAGGCTTCCTGTTGAGATTGGTAGGTACTATGTTGCAACTACTACTAAAGCAAGGGCAATGGAAACTGAAATGCATATGGTTACTATGAAATAGTTCAAAAGGAGACCCAAATTTGATTATCGGGGAGTGAAGGATAAGATTAGGAGAAAGACTCAGTTTCATGAGCCAATGGTAGAGGATATCTGGGCTGACTTGAGAATAGAAGAGGAGATCAAAAAGTTAGATTATAGTAGGTTAACTCTGAATCAAATTGAATATTTTGGTTTGGCTGATATTCCAGAAGGTATGGTGGATAACAAAGATGATGTTAGTCCTAGTTATGTCAATGAACAAATTGTAACTTCTCTCTTTCTCATTGTGTAGTGGTAAAAAAAGGAGTTAACTTCTTTGAGAAAGAGGTTTGAACCTATTCTAGTTAATACCAATCTATGGCTATAAAGCAAGGGTATAACCTTGAAGGACTTCATAACTAGTTCTGAAGAGGAGGCCTTAGAACAAATAGGAAAAAAGGTTGAGTTGAGAACTAAGAATAGAAGTGATGTTCTTGGTACATCCAAGGCTCCCAAGCCTAAGATTAAGTTTGTATCAAAGGGAATAAGGACAAAGTGACAAAGGATGAATTTACTGCTAAAGAAATGGAAGATGAAGAGCAGGGTGTTGAAGAACCAGCTATGGAGGAAATGGATATTGAGGATAAGTCTTCAGCAGAGAAAGAGAATGAACAGGAGAAAGAAGAAGGAGATGGTTAGGAGAATCTATAGGATACAACTATGTCTCCTCAAAGAAATGTGTCACAAGAAACTGAAGTCCATTCTCCTCAACCTAATATATCTGTTTCAGTTTCTTTGCTTGTTCCTCCTACAACCCCAATTTCACCCATTTATATTTAGTCATCCGAGTCCCCATCATGCTCAAGAACAAATCCTAAAGTGACCTTTGATAATGTTCTTCGTTCTTCAGGATCAATTCCTAGTTTGTCTTCACCCTCTTATGACATAGGTGACTCCACAATTTTTGAACAATTTGTTTTGGGTACTAAGCAAGTTGCTAATGTGGATGTACCAAGTGTAGTGTTTACAAATACTCCTCCCATCATCAATACCACTAGTGTTAGCACATTTCCTTCTACACCAACAATGGGGTCTAACCCGAATGTTAGTACATCAGTGCTTCCTTCATGGCTTTCTACATATACACCTAAAAGGAAGAAGCAAGCCATCTCCCCAGATGACTTTGACTTTAGGAAGTTAATGCCAGTAAAAGAAAAGACACAAAAGAAACCCAAGACTCTTTCTCAGCTTCTAGAGGACAAGGGTCATAAATATGTGGAAATTACACATCTGTCATCAAATGCAACTATGGAAAATTTTAGCATGAATGACTATTCTATTTCTAGGATTGAACTTGGGAAGACTACTCATGAAAGTGCTAAAGAAGATGTCTAGTCTACACTCAATTCCTTACTTGTGAAATTTGATCATGAGAGGGAAATGAAAGAGCAGTACAAAGTACCGATAGAACAATTGGCAGTAGTGGTGAGAAAATTACTCTGACATCTAAGTCAATCACTCCAGAGGCAATAATAGTGGAAGATCCTATGGTTCAGAGGGTAGAGAAGACTCATGTGAAAGGGAGAGCTATTGAAGAATACCTTGATAAAATGCAGGAACAAGGATTGTTTCTTCTTACCAGTACAACCAAGAAGACAAGCAGGATGGAAAAAATTAGAGTTGAGTTGGATGACTTGGTGGATACTATTTCTCAAGACATTGAGTATCTAGATGAAAGCCTAGAGAAGTGGATTGAGATGAAGAAGCTGAAAATAAGAACTCTGATATCACTCGGCATTGTTTTAAAGTATGAGTCTTATGTGGAAACTAAAGAGTCATTAATTCATTAGAGTAGTGTTCTGAAAGAGCTGATCAAGGACTTGGAGAGTGCTAAGGAAATTAGCGAAGAAAGTGATGTTAGTCTTTTGCACAAGTTGGACGAGCTCCCATGCAAGCTGACATCTAAGGATCATCATTTTCTCCCTGGTGATGAGATGATTCAAGAGTTCAAGAATATGTTTCAAAGGGAGTTTGAAGACAAATCCTTCTCAGCTGCCTCTTTAGACAATATTCTAGATTATCAGTTAACACTAGATAATTTGAAATCAAAGTTGACTAGTCATGACAAGGCAACCACAAAAGTGAAAGATGCAGTGATCAAAGCTCGAGTAATTTTCAAGAACACTGCTAGTCCTGATAGCTATGGGTTGCAAGAAGCATTCACTATGTATGATGCTCATCTGAAGAAGAATGGAGATGCAAGTTGATGCAAAGTGTCATGACTTAGTTTATTTTCTGTATTTTCATATGTACTTTTCATTTAGTTTTAGACACTTTTACATGTACTTTTCTCATATGTAATTACATGTAAAAACATAGGAAGTCCCAACTCAATAAGGATTCCTATTTTTGAATAAGTCAAAGTAGTTAGGTTTTTCCTAAATTTTCTCAAGGCCTCTCCCTATAAATAAAGAGGGCCTCTATTGTAATTAGTATCTTTTGTCTATTGAAGTGAAGCATTGCTATTTTGAAGAGCAATTTGAGACTTTGAGCTTATTTTGTAAATTAGTTTTCAAGCAATATAAAGAAGCATGTTGGAATCTAATCTTTGTCTTGGAGCAAGTTTGTAATGTTATAGAATTGTTCTTATGTCCTTTCTATTACATTATCTTGTATGAATGTTTCAATTGTGAGCGTGAAAATCAAGTGTTCGGAAGGTGATTCAAATATGATTTTGTAGACTTTGTTCTGCTATATCATGTTTAGAATTTACATTTAAGTTTGTGAATGAGAAGTAACTTGAAGACTTTGAGCTACAAGTTATTGTTTGTGATTGTGTTATCTTACATCGGCATATAGTGAAGACTTTGGGCTGCACTCTATTCTGAAATCTTTTGTTTATAATTGGTATAAGGAGCAAAGTGAAACTTTGTTTTTTCATGGGTTTCTTCATGGTTTAAGTACACTAGTATTGTTTTAATTATCCTTTTGTGTTGAATTTCATATTGAGAATTGTAAACATCATTTCTGAAAAAAGAGAAATGGATGATATAGAATCACCTCGAAGTTAGTATTTAGTGTAAATAAGTTTGTAATAGTTAAAAGGGAACCTCCCCTTGTTGAGAAGAGAGATTTATCTCATCACACTATGGTTGATATAACCATTTTGTCTTTAGTTAGATAAAAGACAAAATTTTCACCCAACAATTTTTTATGACTCTACTGGGGACTTACGTGCAACTTAGAGCCTCACGCTTTGAGTTGAAGCATTCTAGCATCATTGCTTGTAATAAGTTTTTCAAGTTATAACTTTGCTAAGTGTACTACATTCTGGCAGACTCAAGGTATACAAGAAGTAAGAGAGCTCAAGGAGTTATTGACCCTGTGTTTGAGTTAATGCAGCAGAATAATTTTAGTCTTTTGCCTCTGAAATCTTGACTTCAGTGTACAAGGAGTTTTCCTCCAACCAACGCAAGGTCACCTATACCAAGTGAAGCCTCAAGTGTGCACATGACTCCATCAATTGTACAAGTTTCAAGGTTTGTAATTCCACCTTTTAATCAGTGCATAATGGCTCACCCACCTCCTGCGGGCCCATGGGGAAATGTTTTTAGGCATTTGAATCTTACCCTACCATTGCATGAGCTACCCCATAGTTCAAGAAAGAATTTTCCAAAATTCTATGGTGACGGAAAAGTTCACCCCGATGAACATATTGTAGCTTTTTATATTACATGTGGTGTTCTTGGGGTTGAACATGAAGATGTATCAGTGGGACTTTTTGTTGAGACACTTCAAGGTGTTGCAAAAGATTGGTTCTATCACCTCCCTGCTCAAACCATCAATGGATGGAACATTCTACAAACAAAGTTTGAGGCTAGGTTCAAACTTGCTGAAGATGTTCATGCTCTCTTGGCTCAACTTATAGGTATGTGTAGGATCATGATGGGCCAAACTATACCTCTAAGTGGCAATGAAAATACAAAAAATTAGACTTTATCAAGTTCATGTGAAATTTTGAATGGATTATCTATACAATTTGAAAAAGATGTAAGAACGAAATTTGTAGAGAATTGAATCTAGTTTATAGGCTACTATTTTTTTTAAAACAAAAACTAAATTTACTTAGTGAAAATTGAATATTTCAATGAACAACTATTAAATTTTTCAGAAAAAAATAAAAAGTGGGCGTGTGTCCAGCCAACCTAACTATGAGTAAAAATATATATATTTTTTTTTAAACTTTCAAAATAAGTAGAGGACTCATGTCCGGATGTGATGCATATTTATTTGAAATTTTTTTCTAATAAAATAATTAGTTATGATTTTTTTACTGTGACTTTTTTTAAAAAATAAAAAGTAATTTTCCAGCCAACCTAACTCGATAAAAAAAAATCAAAATTCAAATTTTTTTTTTTTAACCTATAGCCAGAAAAACATAGAGTGTGACGCAGGTTTCAGATCTCAAAAAGGTGAAATGGTTTGAAAGTTATGGATGTTTTTCAATCAGTGTGTCCATCAGGATTTCAGAGACACGGTATATTGAAAATTATTAATAATTATTTAATATAATGATAACCAAATAAATCTTATATTTTTAGAAAGCTAAGAATTTTTTCTATAAACCCTTTTCGTTTTATCAATTTTGCATTAAAAAAAAGTCATCAGCACGAAGGGTGAAGTTCGAAGAAGAGACTGAAACATTAAAACACGTTACAATCCATAAAAAGTCAACAATCAAAATGGATATCCGTCTTGCTTTGTACCAAAGCAAGACGGATATCCATTTTGCTTCGGTAAAAGCAACTAGAAACGGATATCCGTTCTAAAAATGGATATCCGTTCTGAAAACGGATATCCATTCTAGAAACGGATATCCATTTTCAGAACGGATATCCGTTTTGTTGATTTAACAAAAATTTTTTGCCATTGGTTTTGGATGAAGAGAAGCAACATATTTTGTACCATTGGTATTGTTTCACCGAAGATACAATCCATGGGTATATCGTTTATGTATGCGTGGACATTTCGTGTATATCCTGCTATCGTTTATTGTGGTTGTAAATGGTGAATGTACATGTCAAAGGATACAAAGGTTGACCGGCCATATTGAGAAAATTGGGAAAAGATACGTTAATTGACCAGTGATAACAAGTCATGTTATGTATAGGCTAAATCGAAGACATCGGACTGACAACAGTTATCAGAGAGACAAAGTTCCATTGAGCCGACAACATTGATCTCATAGATCAAGTCATATCGGGGTGACAATCATTAAGTGTCACTGATGGGTTATTAATCGGCACATCGGAAGAACAGTTGAGAACTACACCGATGAGAGGGAGTCACACCGACAAAAGGAACATCGGAAAGAGATGGACTCTCAGAGGCAAGAAGAAAAGTGTCACTGATAGAGGCAGTCTAGCTGATGGTGTAGTTCGGTGTTTATTCTTTCGGTGTGAGATACGATATCGGAAATCGAAGAGAATGTCTAACCGATGTAGAAGTCTTACCGATGACTAATGGACGGTAAACACATCGGGGAGAGTTATAACGTCAGAATGCAAGTAAACAAGGGTGGTGAATCTCACATCGGAGTAAGTGTGTATATATCCTGCAATCATCTTATTCCATGAGACCACATTTCTTTGAGGCATTTTTTCAAACAGTTCATGTGTCTTGTCTATGCTTCCACACTTTCCGTACATGTCTACCAGAGCATTTCCAACTAGAATATCTACAAAAATCCCACTTCCATTATGCTTTGATGAATGTCCATACCCTATTCCAAAGCTCCCATTTTGGTAGAGGTAGAGAGGATGCTGTCAAAGGTTGCAGAATCTAGCTTTACACTTGCCAATTGCATTTGCTTGAAAATTTCTAAAGCCTTTTCAAGAAACCCGTTTATGCATATCCTACAATAATAGTAGTCGAGGAGACCACATTTCTCCAACTAGACTTCTACCAATTCATAAAATGTGTGCTTCTGGACCAGTGTTTGGTACAAGAAACATACCAATAGAGTGGTTGATGCAGAGGAAATTCCACAGTTCACCCTAAATGGCGCTGTCAGCCTGTATCGGCCAAATCCTTTCGACGTTCCCCCGAAAAAACCCCTATCCATTACCAATTTGATAGGGAGCGCGCTGCGGAAACATAAATGTCTTGCCGATAGTAAAGAAAGAGTGTATTTCGGTCTCGTTTGGACCTTGGGAAGGATATTTTAAAAGCTATTTGAGCAATTGGTGAGTTAATGGGTATTTTACACCTTGTTTGTAAGCTTTTGATGTGTTGCTCTACATCACTTGTCTACAACATACAAAGTTTACCTTTCTCACCCATACCTTCAGTATATAAAGGACATTAATAGGGAATTTGTAATTTCCACTTAGTCAGTGCAATCTAGGAGAGGATAGATTGTCTAAAGTTGTGATCTATTTCCATTTACACTTGCCATAACTACAAATGCTTAGTGTTTATTCTCAACCCCGGTATATGAATAAAATGTGACCTATTGTTCTAATAGGCCTATAGGGACAAAGAGGTGATAAAGCCTTTAATTTTAAACATGACATGGTTTTGATAACTTCCCATATTGGTAAGGTCCTGGATGACAATCCTTTGATGCACCTAATTATAATAGGTGTTATGATAGTCCTTGGTATCTTTTCATTTCTTTCTTGAATGGCCTGCAAATAAGACATAAGACATATTAGATCCTTCATAAATAAGAATTCTCATACATTACATTTAAACTTAAACTCCCTAAACATCCATCAATCCATCCATTAATATCAAAATGCCATGAATATCCTATGATCAACCATTCTAATTCCTAGGATAGTCATATATTGCAATTTTGCTTCTCTATACTAAAATAGCCCAAGGAATATCTAACCTCGAATTTGTATTTTAACAATCTAATGTCTTTATGAATAACATTGAGTCTTCTTTTGGGACAACATTTTTGCCTTTAGAAGCTCCTCATTTGATGATAGCCTAAAATCAAATAATGGCTTATATCCAGAGCTTTATTAAGTTGATACCTAGGTGGATTAGTGTGTAAACATTGAAATTAGATGGTAATTCACAAGTTTATTGAATAATACAATGAATCCCTAGTATAGAATCCAAATGTACATAATAAACCGGATATCTATTTTGTAGTAGGCATATGGACGTTGCAAGTGTCCGTTGCAAAGAATTGGGTTTTCCAAAATGGATATCCGTTTCCAAAATGGATATCTATTTTCAAAACGGATATCCGTTTTGGAAAAGCAAAAAAAAGACAAAAGGAATATTTCTGGGCCCGACTTCCGCAACCAGAGACCCTCTGCTGTCGAAATACTTGTGATTTCTAGCTATGACAGTGAAAGGAATATTTTTATTCACTTTTGGAGACACAATTTTCTTGTTACAATCATAAGGGTGATATTTTTGTTCCCCTAATGGGGAGCAACAGTCGTCGTAAAGCAAAAAGGAGGAAAGTTACATTGGAGGAAATTGAAGCAATTAGGAAAAAAGATAGGGAAAGGAAGAGGATTGGAAGGGTGGGTTTGGCGGATGCTCATCAAGGTGAATCTTCTTCTTTACCATCTAATGACATGTAATTTGAAGATGTTAATTTTGATTATAATGAAATGTTAGATAAGAATGAAATTCACCATGATATTGCAAATGAAAATATTGAAAAATGTTATGAAACACCTATTCATAATAGCAATACCATGGACAAAGAAGAAGAAGAAAAATGAAGACGTGCACTTGAAGAAAGTGGATATGAACATCATGATATTGAAATTGCACTCCATAATCCATTTGTTGATAAAATTGATGAGGTTGAAAACATGGATGAAACAAGAACAATCAATTTATCTCCAAATTTCATAAGAAGAGAGGACATTTGCCAAGAAGAGAATAAGCGTGATGAAATTGGAAAACACCCAAAAACCCCAAAATGGTTACTTGAAATTGATGAGAACATAATGGAAAAACTTGAAGGCAAGAGGTCATCACGAATGGTTCGGTTGTGGGCTACAAAACTCTTCAATGAATACTTTGAGAAGAAAACATTAACCGAATAATGCCAACTTTTTGTGCAATTATTAAAGATGTACAAAATGAGACCTTTACTAAAGAAATTAAAGATTCGGTTAAACAAAGTGTCCGATCGGAATAAAATTATTGTAAGAAGCCTTTTCAATGCACTCAATTCTATTGGAAAGACTAGCAAGGAGAAAGATAAAAGAGCTGCCCGTAGAGTAATAACAACCTCAATAGTAAGCAAACAATTAAGAAATGCTTGATTAATGAGGCAAACTTGTGTTGACTTAAGATTGAATCGTAAAACATTGTCAAAAGCACTAGCATTAAGATCAAGGCTAGATAGTCTTGTTGCCAATGATACTTGGGCTTTCAGTGGTAGGCTTCCACGAGTTGACAAGAAGCTAATTGATAGCACAAAGAAAGAAATTGAACAATTTTGGCACACTAACTCTAGGGTATCACCAAATGCAAAAGATGTTGTAAAGTTAAGAATTGGTGATAAAGACCGCACACCACATCCTAAACATTACTTGGAATGTAGCCAAACAACATTGTACAAACAATATTGTGAAACTCACCCAGGTATGACAATCTCACAAAGAGCATTTGAATCTCTTAAGCCATTTTATTGTGTTCCTCTTAAAGTTCGTAATACATGTTGTTGCAAATACCATGTAGAATTTTCTATGTACCATGAATTATTATGCAATATTCGTTCTACTTTGCACACTAACGAAATGTTACAGGAGTGTGGTGCAATTCAACTACCAAAGTCATCTAGGGACTTATTGGATTTATTTCTATGTATTAGAGATGATGGTTGCATGTTCTACAAGAATGATTGTTTAAATGAAAAGTGTTTACAATGTGGTGGGTTATCAAAGTTTGTATCATGTTTTCATGAGGGCAACGAGCATGATTTTGGAAAGAGAATGGTTGAGAAAAAGAGATATGAGACAGTGAAATACAATTTGAAAAGTGGAGGTGAAGGTTCTAGATGTGAGTTGATTGTAAGAGAGGTAAGTATTGCTGATTTTATTGATGATTTTAAGAAAAATCTTTTCTACAAGTATGTCAGACATAGCCACAGGTCTCGATGGTTAGATCAACAGTTTAGGATGTGTAAAGACTCTTTCCTGATTGGAACTATTGTCTCTATAGTTGATTTTGCAGAAAACTATACATTGCAACCCCAAAATGAAGTTCAATCCCAGTACTACAATTCTATTCAGATTGCTATTTTTGTTCACATCACATACAGACATGCCCCTGAGAGTACAGAAGAGAACAGGAAGATTGTCAGAGAATACCATTTTTACATGAGTGATGATCGATCTCATTCAGCAGAATTTGTGCAATATTGTTTTCAACAATTTTATGGGTTCTTGCAAGAAAAAGATATTAGAATAGATCAACATCTCATTTGGTCAGATAATTGCACTGGTCAATTCAAGAATGCTCGTAATTTCTATTGGTTGAGCAAAATGCATGTAGAGAAGGGTATACCTCATATTTGGAATTTTTTTGAAGCCGGGCACGGAAAAGGTGAACATGATGGAGCAGGTGCATGCGTGAAGAGAGCTATTTTTAAAGAACAACTAAAGATTAGAGGTGGTGCTACATTCAGTGATGCAGATTCCATTGTTAAGTGGTGTAACTATGCATTGTCACGAGGAGTGGCTCTTGATTCTGAAGTGCGCAGGTTCTTTTGGTTGGTTGATGATGGGATAGCGATAGAGAAATTGGAATGTCAAAGAATCAGTGAATCATCAAAGATGCATTCATTTCAAAGCTCAAATGCAAGTACATGGACTATTTGTACACGAGAATTAGCTTGTTTTTGTCAGAGTTGTATTAAATGTAATTGGAACAATTATGAGTCAAGTGAGTGGGTAGATGCATGGATTCCACAATATTTAGTCCCTTTATATGAAGGTCAATCATCTTCCGTCAATGACATGGAGAGCTCATTTGACTATGAACATCTTTCAGACCTTGTACAGCCAGGTCATGTTTATGCAGTTGTTGCACTGCATGGAAATGAAGAGAGGTCAGACTATTGGTTGGCACGATGTGTACAGGGAAAACAAAAGCTAACACAACCTATGATAGATGATGATGGGTTCACATATCCTACAGGATCAGTTGTTATTGTTGGGACTTGGTTACGAACATATATGGTTAAAAAGAATGGCATCCCGGCCTTTGAAGACTTTGAGAAGCATAAAACCATATTGATGTATTCTCACCTAGTTGTAGCAACAAATGTCAAGTTACTAAAGCATCATGGAAGACCAAAATCAAAAGAACTATGGACAATTAGTAATGCTGATCATGAAGCAATATTGGATACTTTGAAGGTAAGAGATGACCCCTCAGGTACGCTTGACTAGCATTTAAACTTCCAGATGGACAGGTATGACATTTTTTATCTTAACTTGTTCTTGTTTTTTCTATTTTTTAGAATTGTTTTATTAAAAATCTTGTTACTTTAATAACTATAATGCATGCTTTTGACTATACAGGACAGCGAATAAAGTTATTTTAGATGGCATCGTAGATTATTTTGCATGGCATCGTAAATTATTTTGTATGGCATCATAGGTTATTTTGACTATACTCGAGGTATGATTTTTAGTTCTCATTTGTATTTCTTAATACTGCACATTTGTACCTTTTTCTACATAAGGCATTCCATGAGGTGACATGTATTTGATGTCTTTTGCCAAATAGTTCATGTGCCTTGTCTATGCTTTCACATATTACATACATGTGTCACATGGCAATTGCAACTACAACATCTGACAAAATTCTCATTTCTTTGAGGTATTCCACCAAACAGTTCATGTGCCTTGCCTATGCTTCCTTACTTTGCATTCTTATAAAAGTCCTGTAACAGTCATAATTAATCTAGCCTTGATCTTGCCATCATTGTATTCCATGAGATGACAGTCCTATAACAGTCCTATACATGTCTACTAGGATAGTTTTAACTACAACAGTCCTAAAATAGTACTAGAACAGTCCTATAATAAGCGTAGCATTTAATGTACATATTTATGATATTCATGTTTACTTTTAAATCTGCTTGTTCATGCTTCTCACAGGACGTCACCTCCCCTACCCATCCAGCTCTATAGAAGAAGAGAGACAACAAATGATCAAAAGGGATCACCAATTGGTGGTAAGTGATTGATTACTTATGTCATGTTATATATTTTGAATATTAAATTCTATATTAATGTGCACGTTGTTTGATTGTATTAATAGGTGGAAATTCAAAAATCTCTATCAAGGAGGTCTAGTCGATGAGCGATGGAAGATGAGTCATTGACTGGTTCACCATCTTCATGGCCTAGCAAGAGCCATAGATTATTCGATAGCAATCCATAGGAGATTTGATTTTGGGACATTTTGTTACATATGTGTATTTGGCTTTGTAAACACACTTTTGTATGTTATCGATGTATATCATTGTATATACCCATATGGTTTTATTTGTACATGCCTATATGGCTTGATATATACACTATACATTATTTTCATGACATTATGTGCATATATGTATATATAAGATCCTAATTTGGCACAAGTAGGGAGAATGCTTGCACAGGTTATGGAATTTGGTTTTAAACGTTCCAATTGTATTTGCTTCAAAGTTTCTAAAGCCTTTTCAAAAAATCCATTTTGTACATATCTTGCAATCATTGCATTCCATGAGATAGCATCTCTTTGAGGTGTCATGCCAAACTATTCACATGCCTTGTCTATGCTTCCACACTTTGGATTTACACCCGCCAATTGCATTTTCTTAACATTTCCTTTCAATCTTTATCAAAAATTCCGTTTTGTGCAAATATTGCAATCATTGCATTCCTTCATTTACAACACATGATTAAATAAGAAGATGCATATTTACAACACTTAAGACCTTCATGAAATGATACATTGGTTTCTTGATATTCAATCATGCATTAGAGATCTTCAAAGTGTTAAATATGTTTGAAGTGATGAAGAAACTTGTTATTTTGATGTATTTCAACTCCAAATTTCTGCCTAGAAATGAAGGCACTAATCATTTATCAAACTAATCTAAAAGTGTGCCTTGGTACTTAGGGCACTAGATTATGATTGATCAACCTAAAATGTGCGCCTAAGGCTAGATAGTGAATAGGAAGGATAAAATGCATCATCAAAGGAGTTTATAGTTATTGAAGGCATCAAATGATGACTTGGGCCACATCTACCTCTCTACACCATATGTGACTAGTGCCAATTATTGAATAAACAACCTAGAATGAGTGCCTTACTATTTGAGGTGCTAGTTCATGTTTCTAGAACACCAAAAGTGCGCCTTGATGTTGAGGCACTAGCTGTTGCTCAAGCAACCTTGAAAGTGCGCTTCAACAAGGAGGTTAAAATGTATTATCAAAGGATTAAGTTGAATCAAGGAATCATCATTGAAGACAAGTAAAACATGACTGTGAATGAGGCACACTTTTCATCATCTTAACCTCACAATTGCGCCTTCCATTGGAAGCTCATATTGTGCCTAAAGGAATAGTACTGAGATATCATCCATGTCAATGATTGAGAATGTGTCAACTGGAACAATATTTTTTGTTCTACTCATCGTGGGGTCGAACGGACTATGCTAATGCGTCGAGGTGGGTGGGTAAATGCTAGTGGAGGTCTTGTTTCATGCGCCAAGTGTCCCAGTCATTCTGGGCAAGAGGCTACCGGCAAAGTCCTTTAAGATCCCTGAGACCAAAAAATTGCCAAACTTTGACCGGGCAGTTCTCAGAATTTGTGACAGTTGGGAATGCTCTGTTTAGACCTACAGGTGCACGTGGCATCCTTCCACAATAACCTCTCTCATTTTTGGTCAACTCCATTCTGTTTGACTGTGTTGAAATAAATGCATTGGCGCAAAATGCTTCAATTTGATGCAGTGGAAAGGTGCTAGATGCGACATTTTTCATTCCATAGCTCATGCGATCAAATGGACTGCGCCAATGCATCAGGGTGGGTGGGTAAATGCTAGTGGAGGTCTCATTTCGTGCGCCAAGCGTCCCAGTCATTCCGGGCAAAAGGCTACCGGCAAAGTCCTTTAAGATCCCTGAGACCAAAAAACTGCCAAACTTTGACGGGGCAGTTCTCGAAATTCGTGAAAGTTGGGAATGTTTTGTTTGGACCTATAGGTGCACGTGGCATCCTTCCACAATAACCTCTCTCATTTTTGGTCAACTCCATTCCGTTTGACCGTGTTGAAATCAAACGCATTGGCGCAAAATGCTTCAATTTGATGTAGTGGAAAGGTGCTAGGTGCGACATTTTTCATTCCATAGCTCGTGGGGTCAAACGGACTGCGCCAACGCATCAGGGTGGGGGGGTAAATGCTAGGAGAGGTCTCGTTTCGTGCGCCAAGCGTCCCAGTCATTCCGAGCAAGAGGCTACCGGCAAAGTCCCTTAAGATCCCTGAGACCAAAAAATTGCCAAACTTTGATGAGGTAGTTCTCAAAATTCGTGAAAGTTGGGAATGTTCTGTTTGGACCTACAGGTGCACGTGACATCCTTCCACAATAACCTCTCTCATTTTTGGTCAACTCCATTCTGTTTGACCGTGTTGAAATCAAACGCATTGGCACAAAATGCTTCAATTTGATGCAGTGGAAAGGTGCTAGGTGCGACATTTTTCATTCCATAGCTCGTGGGCTCGAACAGACTATGCCAACGCGTCAGGGTGGGGGGGTAAATGCTAGGGGAGGTCTCATTTCATGCACCAAGCGTCGCAGTCATTCCGGGCAAGAGGCTACCAACAAAGTCCTTTAAGATCCCTGAGACCAAAAAACTGCCAAACTTTGACGGGGCAGTTCTCGGAATTCGTGAAAGTTGGGAATGTTCTATTTAGACCTATAGGTGCACGTGACATCCTTCCACAATAACCTCTCTCATTTTTGGTCAGCTCCATTCCGTTTGACCGTGTTGAAATCAAACGCATTGGCGCAAAATGCTTCAATTTGATGCAGTGGAAAGGTGCTAGGTGTGACATTTTTCATTCCATAACTCGTGCAGTCGAACGGACTGTGCCAATGCGTCGGGGTGGGCGGGTAAATGCTAGTGGAGGTCTCTTTTCATGTGCCAAGCATCCCAGTCATTCCGGGCAAGAGGCTACCGGCAAAGTCCCTTAAGATCCCTGAGACCAAAAAATACCAAACTTTGACGGGGCAGTTCTTAGAATTCATGAAAGTTGGGAATGTTCTGTTTGGACCTATAGGTGCATGTGACATCCTTCCACAATAACCTCTCTCGTTTTTGGTCAACTCCATTCCGTTTGACCGTGTTGAAATCAAACGCATTGGCGCAAAATGCTTCAATTTGATGTAGTGGAAAGGTGCTAGGTGCGACATTTTTCATTCCATAGCTCGTGGGGTCGAACGGACTACGCCAACGCATCGGGGTGGGGGGGTAAATGCTAGGGGAGGTCTCGTTTCGTGCACCAAGCGTCCCAGTCATTCTGAGTTGTAACCTACCGGCAAAGTCAAAAGTTGCTAGGATTGAAATTTTGCATTCCACAGGTCCTGGGGCTAAATGGTTTGCGCCAACACGTCGGGGTGGGCAAGTAAATGCTAGGGGAGGTCTCGTTTTGTGTGCAAAGCATCCCAGTCATTCCAAGCTGTAAGCTACCGGCAAAGTCAAAAGTTGCTAGGTGTGATATTTTTCATTCCATAGCTCATGGGCTCGAACGGACTGCGCCAACAGGTCGGGGTGGGTGGGTAAATGCTAGTGGAGGTCTTGTTTCATGCGCCAAGCATCCCAGTCGTTCCGAGCTGTAAGCTACCGGCAAAGTCAAAAGTTGCTAGGATTGAAATTTTGCATTCCACAGGTCCTGGGGCCGAACGGTTTGCGCCAACACGTCGGGGTGGGCGAGTAAATGCTGGGGGAGGTCTCGTTTTGTGTGCAAAGCATCCCAGTCCTTCCGAGCTGTAAGCTACCGGCAAAGTGACTTTGCCGGTAGCTTACAGCTCGGAAGGACTGGGATGCTTTGCACACAAAACGAGACCTCCCCCAGCATTTACTCGCCCACCCCGACGTGTTGGCGCAAACCGTTCGGCCCCAGGACCTGTGGAATGCAAAATTTCAATCCTAGCAACTTTTGACTTTGCCGGTAGCTTACAGCTCGGAACGACTGGGATGCTTGGCGCACGAAACACCTCCACTAGCATTTACCCGCCCACCCTGATGCGTTGGCGTAGTCCGTTCAAGCCCATGAGCTATGGAATGAAAAATATCGCACCTAGCACCTTTTCACTACATCAAATTGAAGCATTTTGCGCCAATGCATTTGATTTCAACACGGTCAAACGGAATGGAGTTGACCAAAAATGAGAGAGGTTATTGTGGAAGGATGCCACGTGCACTTGTAGGTCCAAATAGAGCATTCCCAACTGTCACGAATTCTGAGAACTACCCGGTCAAAGTTTGGCAATTTTTTGGTCTCAGGGATCTTAAGGGACTTTGCCGGTAGCCTCTTGCCCGGAATGACTGGGACGCTTGGCGCACGAAACAAGACCTCCCCCAGCATTTACCCCCCACCCCGATGTGTTGGCACAGTCTGTTCGACCCCACAAGCTATGGAATGAAAAATGTTGCACCTAGCACCTTTCCACTGCATCAAATTGAAGCATTTTGCGCCAATGCATTTGATTTCAACACGGTCAAACGGAATGGAGTTGACCAAAAATGAGAGAGGTTATTGTGGAAGGATGTCACGTGCACCTGTAGGTCCAAACAAAACATTCCCAACTTTCACGAATTCTAAGAACTGCCCCGTCAAAGTTTGGTAGTTTTTTGGTCTCAGGGATCTTAAGGGACTTTGCCGGTAGCCTCTTGCCCGGAATGACTGGGACGCTTGGCACATGAAACGAGACCTCCACTAGCATTTACCTGCCCACCCTGACGCGTTGGTGTAGTCTGTTCGACCGCACGAGCTATGGAATGAAAAATGTCGCACCTAGCACCTTTCCACTGCGTCAAATTAAAGCATTTTGCACCAATGCGTTTGATTTCAACACGGTCAAATGGAATGGAGTTGACCAAAAATGAGAGAGGTTATTGTGGAAGGATGCCACGTGCACCTGTAGGTCTAAACAGAGCATAAATTACTGTCATGAATTCTGAGAACTGCCCGGTCAAAGTTTGGCAGTTTTTTGGTCTCAGGGATCTACAAAATATTTTTCATCGCGGGCTCCATGCTCCAATTTTTAAAAATTTTTCCCGCTCGAGCCTTTTCTTTAAAAGGTGATAAAGTTTTTTTAAAAACAAAAACCACCGAACTTGACCGTTTGCCTTGATTTAGACTTTGCCACCTGATGAAGAAAGATGGGGCCAGTGGTCACAATGTATAATAACCCTTTGGCCGGTCAACATAAGTGAAATGACCTTAAATCTTAGAAATTGAACAACCTTTCTTTAACCAAAACTTGAAGAGTGAGTAACCAGTGACAATCAAGGTAGGAGAACAGAGATCTAACAATAGCTCAAAACATCCTCAACTATGAAACAATATAGTGTGTGGCATGTATAGTCTTATGCACCTTTAAAGGAGAAAATTGTATGCATAAGGATATGTTTACTAAGCAAGTTCTATGAAGATGGATAAGGGAATGATAGAAGAGGGAATGTTAAAATAATCTTAGGAAAATATAATTAGTAATTTGTGTAGGACAGTGGTAATCCAAACAAGATGTGGAAAATTGCATTGCCAATATATGTAATCTTTAATTTAGATGTGGGGCCCAAGTTCTCCTCAAAAACATCTTCCTTGGCCATGGTATTTCCTTCCTCAAAGAAACCAAGCATGGGTAGAATATTTTGATCCAAATTCTCATCCTCTAATGGCTATGCCAATCTCAAAAGGGCTAGTGTAGTAATCACTCAAGAAGGCATCAAAAGATATCTAATATGGTAGGAGAGATGAAAAAGAGCAAATCCTTGTAGGAAGATTTCATGAGGTTCTTATAGTAACAACATTATTCAAAGGAGTGAACCTTGATGATAATGTGATAACATTCATTATCAATCTAGAGGGAGAAAATGTACTTAGAGAAGGCATATGCCTTGCTCATATAGGGGTGGAAATCTTAAGAACATGAAAGAGGACTGAGTTCTCCAATTTAAGGGGGACATTGTTAAACATATACCCTAAAAAGAGACTATGGAGGAGCACGAGAAAGAGAGTGCATGATTCTCCTTGAGGTAAATAGGTGTCACAAAAGAATTAAAATACTTCCTTTAGTATGTTGGATTGAATTGGTCATTGTTTACTAGGTAGGATATACAATGAGTATCAGGGGTTGACTTTGCCAAGGAATCCACTCATGAGTGGGTTTTATCATGAATCCTTTCCTAAGGATTAACATCAACCTCCTTAACATGAAGTTTTCCCTCATGGAGAAATTGAACCACCTTGAGTGGTAGAAGGAAAACCTGCATAGCAATAGTCCAAAGACATCCCAAAATCATATTATGTGATAAGTCAAGACTTAGAATGCAAAACTCAACATGAATTGTTTTAGGACTAGGCTTGACCCAAAGATTTATGTTTCCCACAAGAAAAACTATGATTTTGAAACCAACACAATTATGGTGTGTCTTAAAACTTTCTATGACTTATCTAAAGCTAGTCAAACACCTACATGGACATGATATTTAGTGTTGAGCCATCTTTGATGGATTAAATCTTAAGGGAGGCTCTTGATGTTGGGTTCAAAAAGTAAACAAAAGATGACACACCTTCCATACACGATCCTCCTAGGTGAAACCAAGCTCAAAAAAGTGAGTACAAATGAGACACTCATAACTTAGATTATCATCCACATTGATATCTATGATCAGCCTACCACTCCACTAAAAAGGTTCATCTTTAATGAATCTAAATAAGCTTGGCTAGAATTAATAAAATGAGAGGAGTGAGAGATTGAGTACTTGTCTCACCTCTTATTAGACTTTCCCTTCTTCTTTTCATCATTGTTCTAACATTTTACACCATACTCAAATAAGCACTTCTTCTAGACATCCAAGAAGTAGTTGGGGCCTAATTAGGGAATTACAAGAAACACTCGCCCTTAGGCTATGAAGATGTATTTTGATTGGCACACTCATCCTTATTACGATCATAGAAACACTAGAAAGAGCAATAGTTGGAAGGATTAAAAATGGGTGTATAATTCTTCTCACTCTTCAATTTGGCCTTCATAGAGACCATCCATACATCCCTCTTCAACTCAACTAAACAAGCCAACTCAACTGACAACACTTATTCTATCCATATGATCAACTGACAATTCCTAATGTATGAAGGCACCAATTCAAAATCAAAACCATATTGATATCAAATATTCATCCTAAAGATATCCTGAAACACTCTGCATCCCTGAAACATTCTCGAAACTCTCTTGAGAACATATTATCAATATGAACACACTAAAGTAACTCCAAACCATCAATACCTTTTTGACTCAATGACAAGCTGACTCCATCATGTTTATGCATATTTATACATGATTTGAGGGAAACCAATAGTCTCCAACTGACTCTTGAGTCCTTGACTATTCATCTTCCATACTTTTGCATTTTTTTTACATTTTTCATATGACAACTTTGACATATTTACAAAATTTGACAAGATGAAGACTAAATACATGATGAAATGGTTTATCATGACCTTATTTGATTAGGGCATATATAAGGAATTTTTTCATATTGATTCTATTGATCTAAAACCATTCTCTTGATCTAAAACCATTCTCAATGCTAAACATATCATCAATGGACTAAAGAACTATCATCATAATGTATGGCATCATGGGAAGTATCATGACTTGCACATAAGGAATTTAAATTATATTGTATATCAAGGTGTATATACATTAAAATCTAGTCCATAATGGTAGACATATACAAAAATTTGGCAAATATGCCAACTCAAAATATTTTTTACAAAATGTGGCATATGCCATGTCTCAAAATCTATATACAATCTACATGACAAATAGCTACATCAAATACTACAAGTCCACTTGACCCTCAATCTGTGATGGATCCACAATCTGTGATGGATCCACAATCTGTGATGGATCCTGAAAAAGTGTCCTCTTTGTACCAAAATGTCTAGTAATTGATGGAGGTGAAGTTTCCTGCATTAACAAGTCAAAACACAAGTTAAAGTTAGTAAATAGATTCTTATCTACTACAATTAAGAACTTTCATTTATTTAGAAAAACTACCAATTATTTAGAAAAATTCAATTCAATTACCTCAACTCTATGTTGTTGTTCGGACAATCGTTCTGCAAATGATTTTCTCTTAAGATGATCAGGTGTCCTAGTGAAGCATGATGGCAAAGGTGGCACATCACTCACATTCTCAACAGACTACATAAAAGCAAAGTAACATTGAAATAAATTAATATATAATTATTAAACAAAATAGGAAATGCATACATTTAAAATAGGAAATGCACTACACAAAAACTTATCTACTAGAAAACAAGCACATACCACCATTGAGGCCTCCTGCATCAATTAAAAAGGACAAGAATGTAAGACTCTAAATGACTATAATCAAATATTTAAGTTTTCTAAATTATCAATTAAAGTACAATTCAATCAAATTACCTCCACCCTTTGTTTGCGTTGAGAAAGCTGTTCTGCAAATGATAGTCCCTTGGGTCGATCAGGGGTTCGAGAAAAGACTATTGGAAAAGATGCCACATCATTCACATTTTCGATTAGCTATAAAATAAAATTAACATCAAGATATAAATTAATATATAATTACTCACAAAGAAATAAATGCATAAAAAAAAGTTAATGTGTACAACAATTTATATCGGCAAGTCCAAGCCAAATTGGATGGCAGACAAAGTTGCATGATGAGCTTCTGTCAACTCCTCCTCTGTCATCAATTGTTATCCCACTTAGATACATTAGTACTAATAAAGTTGTTTATATATTCAAATGGAATAGACCATAAAATTTAACTTTAAATTTTACCTGCACAAAAGATTGCTCATGCATTTCTCCTTCTCTAATGTTTACTGATCCAGTAGCTTCTACTCTTGTCCCTGACCCCTCAGCTTGAGTTCTGCTCCCCATTGCCTCATCTTGTGAATGGAGATCATACTCTGATGTGTTCAACGGTGGCTCACTACTCTCCATAATAGGACCCAAGCATAAATGATTGCAAGAAATGCAATGATGGGGCACACATATATGTCTGGACGATGACGGTCTAGTGGTACCAAGTGATCCAATATCATCACCTTCATCATGTGCTTGTGCAAACTGAGATGTCTGTATGATCAAATGCTCAGTCAAAGAGTGTATGGCACTAAGGCCTTGTTGTGTTGCACTTGCAACAATGTCTGGGTGCTGCATTGGGGGTGGAGAAGGGATAGCAGGAGGGGGAATATAGGGACCTTGTACTTGTCTAATTGCCCCAGGTCTATCTTGAGGCATTCCTCTGCCCACTCCTTGAAACTCTCTAAAATCAAAATAATTAACATGTTGACCCATGACGAACTCTGCATAGAGTTTACGGAGGAAATACAAAGGCACATCTAAATTGTTGTTGGGTGGTTTATCAAAAACCATCCACCAACAATCCCAAAAGTTTTGACTAATGCCCTCATGAATACACCATTTGATTGAAAATTTGGGTTTACGGACATCAACATGCAATCCGGTTTTAGGATTGACAAAGTGTTGGGCCAACATAGTTTTTGTAATCTCTAAATCTTTGACTTCCTCATATGACAAACCGTCAGCAAATTCGGCCTTCTTGGCTTCTCGCCATTGCCGAAATGATTCGTGTTGGGTGGACAAGGTTTGAATATGATTAATGATTCCCTCTAAATTTGATGTCATTATAGATAGTCGAGGGTGGCGGCGATACATTTCTATGATCCTGCTTATATGATCAATATTTCTTTGAATATTCTCTTCTACTGTTGGAGGGGGAGGGTTTGGTGGTGGAGGGTTTGGGTTTTCATTTTGTGCATCCATTTTACCTAATTAAATTATAAAACATACCCACTTAGCATAAAAACCAAAAAAATTGCTTGAAAATACAAAACAAACCAAAAAAATGCATGAAATCTTACCTCTTTGGATCGGATATCTGTTCCTTAGCGCTGATATCTATTTTTTTTAAGATGAGACTACGTTTTTGCAAGCCGCGGGTTTGCAAAAATGCAGTCTTTTTTGCTTTTTATGATCTCCAAAACGGATATCCGTTTTCCTTTTCCTTATTGTATTTCATTTTTTTTATTTTATTATTTTACCATTGCATACATTTTAAGTATTTAGGCATTTTAGCTATAAAATACTATCAAAATTTATATAGGATTATGATGATATATATATTTGATTTTTATATGATTTACTTATACTAAGGTATCTCATAGTATTTTAAAGGCACTTTTGAATAGATATAGGAGAGAGGTAGATGCGGGTTAGGGGTTAGGGATTAGGGCCATTATTTAGGGTTTATGGATTTAGAGAGAGAGAGAGAGACTACTTTTGACATGCAACCGTAAACCCTAAATAATACCCCTAAACCCTAAACCCAAGTAACCCTAAATAATTCTTCCAAATACTAAACCCTAACCCCTAAACCATAAACCCTAAATAATTCCCCTAAGCCCTAAACCCTAAACCTGAGAAAGGGAGTCCTAGTTTTCTTGTTTCCATTTGCTTCATCGATAAGGGAGAGGGAAAGATAGAGGGGAGAGATAGGATATATAGGAATGATAGGGGAATGACTGGGATGCATGATTAAACCTAACCCCTAACCCCTAACCCCTATTTCCTAACTCCTAAACCCTAAACTTGAGAAACCATAAACCCCTAAATCCTAAACACTAAACCCAAGAAACCCTAAACCTCTATCGAGCTCTATCTCCCTATCTCACTATCTCCCCATCACTATCATTCCTCTACCTCTTAATCTCTCTCCCTATGCTTTAGCCATGTCCCTCACTCTATATCTCCCTATTGGTCCTCTCTCTCTAAACATTAAACCCTAAACCTCTAAACCTTAACCCCTAAACCCTAAACATGAGCAACCCTAAACTCTATCTCCTATCTCTCCCTTATCTCCATATCTCTATCATCCTTCTACCTCTCAATCCTTCTCCCTATTTCTCTAGACATATCGCTCACTCTCTATCTCCCTATCTCTTCCCTTTGTCACCTCTATCTCTCCCTATCTGTCTCCTCTCTCTTTCTATCTAAACCCTAAATCCAAAACCCTAAACCTCTAAACCTAACCCCTAACCCCTAAACAATAAATCCTAAACCCTAAATTATAATGCCTCTAAACCCTAACCCCTAACCCCTAAACCTGAGAAACCCTAAACCCCAAACCCTTAAACCCTAAACCCAACTAACCATAAACCACTATCTCCCTATCTCTCCCCTATCTCCCTATCACCTTTTTCCCTGTACCTCTCAATCTCTCTCACTCACTCTCTATCTCCTTATCTCTCCCCTTTGTCACCTCTATCTCTCCCTATCTGTCTCCTCTCTCTTTCTATCTAGCTATCTCTAAAACTGAGAAACCCTAAACCCAGGTACACCCTAAATCCATTCAACTCTAAACCTATATATCCCTATCTCTCCCCTATCTCCCTATCTCTATCATCCCTCTACCTCTCTTGATCTCTCTCCCTATGTCCCTGGCCATGTGCCTCACTCTCTATCTCCTTATCTCTCTCCTCCATCTCCTCTCTCTATCTCCCTATAATTCCTCTCTCTATAAACCCTAAACCTCTAAACCTAACCCCTAAACAATTTAAATCCTAAACCCTAAATAATGCCCCTAAACCCTAACCCCTGACCCCTAAACCTGAGAAACCCTAAACCCCTAAACCTTAAACCCCAAACCCCTAAACCCTAAACCCAAGTAACCCTAAACCACTATCTGCCTATCTCTCCCCTATCTCCCTACCACCTATGTCCCTCTACCTCTCAATCTCTCTCCCTATGTCTCTAGCCATGTCCCTCACTCTCTATCTCCCTATCCCTCCCCTCAGACTCCTCTATATCTCCCTATCATTCCTCTCTCTCTATAAGCCCTAAATCCAAAACCCTAAACCTCTAAACCTAACCCCTAACCCCTAAACAATAAATCCTAAACCCTAAATTATAATGCCCCTAAACCCTAATCCCTAACCCCTAAACCTGAGAAACCCTAAACCCCAAACCCCTAAACCCTAAACCCAAGTAACCATAAACCACTATCTTCCTATCTCTCCCCTATCTCCCTATCACCTTTGTCCCTCTACCTCTCAATCTCTCTCGCTCACTCTCTATCTCCTTATCTCTCCCCTTTGTCACCTCTATCTCTCCCTATCTGTCTCCTCTCTCTTTCTATCTAGCTATCTCCAAAACTGAGCAACCCTAAACCCAGGTACACCCTAAATCCAATCAACTCTAAACCTATATCTCTCTATCTCTCCCTTATCTCCCTATCTCTATCATCCCTCTACCTCTCTTGATCTCTCTCCCTATGTCCCTGGCCATGTGCCTCACTCTCTATCTCCTTATCTCTCTCCTCGGTCTCCTCTCTCTATCTCCCTATCATTCCTCTCACTCTATAAACCCTAAATCCAAAACACTTAACCTCTAAACCTAACCCCTAAACAATTTAAATCCTAAACCCTAAATAAAGCCCCTAAACCCTAACCCCTAACCCCTAAACCTAAGAAACCCTAATCCCCTAAACTGTAAACCCCAAACCCTTAAACCCTAAACCCAAGTAACCATAAACCACTATCTCCCTATCTCTCCCCTATCTCCCTATCACCTTTGTCCCTCTACCTCTCAATCTCTCTCACTGTCTCTTGCCATGTCCCTCACTCTTTATCTCCCTATCGCTCCCCTCAGACTCCTCTATATCTCCCTATTGGTCCTTTATCTCTCTCTAAACCCTAGACCTCTAAACCTTAACCCCTAACCCCAAGACCCTAAACCATAAACCCTAAATAATGCCCCTAAACCCAAGCAACCCTAAACCTCTATCTCCCTATCTCTAATATCCCTCTACCTCTCAATCTCTCTCTCTCTCTATGTCTTTGGACATGCCTCTCACTCTTTATCTCCCTATCTCTCCCCTTTGTCTCCTCTATCTCTCCCAAACTCTTTTAGTCCCCTCTCTCTATCTCTCTTTAAACTGTAAACCCTAAACCCCTAAATGCGAGCAACCCTAAACCTCTAAACCCTAAATAATTCCCCTAACCAACCTCTAAACCACTTCTCTATATAGGTGCAACTAATACCACTTTTTCATTGTTCAACTTGATGTTCATCTTGTTGGTTCTATGTCATATAATGTTCCACATTGAGCTCTTTATCTCAGTCATCCGGTTGTTCTTTATCTTGCTCTTTATTCTCATCAACTGGATGTTCCTCTGTTTCCTGATCTTTTCCAAGATCAAAATACACTTCCTGTTGTTCTTCTTGATGCTGGTCATAAGGATGTGTCACTTCACCTTGTTGCTTTTTAAAATAACCAAGAAGAGGCAACAAGAGGCAACAAATTGTTACTTTTCTTAGGCAAATTTAAGTTTTCTAATTACTACTGAAATCTTTTTAAAATAATGTAAAGAACATGCAAAGCTTCAAGGAATCTTTTTATGGCACCTGTGCTAGCTTTTGTCTTCAAGGATCCAACATTTTGGTATCCTCCTTTGTAGAAATTAGAACATCCTCTTGATGACAATGGGAAGAATAAGGATGCCTTGAGAACTTGGAGATTTTATGGAGAGTGTAAGAACCTTCAAATCCTTAAAATTGAAATGGAAAAGGCTCACAAAGTTAGGACTATAAAAGTATAATAATTGTTGTGGGGGTTGTAATGAAAATATGGCTTAACTCTTTTGAGGTGACTCACTATCCATGATGTGTTGGGATCAATGGAAAATGGAATAAGAGATATTAACAAGAATTTGACATAAATGGAAGAAATGGATAGTCTCCCCTAAAAATGATGGCGAGAGATGTATTAATAGTAGAAGAAGCAACATGAATGGTGGGGTTGGTTGGGAGTGGACTAAAGAATTGATTGAGAGATTATAGAAGACTAATTGGGAGTGGACTAAATAATTGATTGAGAGATTATAGAAGACTTATTAAGAGTGGACTAAAGAATTGATTGAGAGTCAAGAGGATAGGAGAATTAGTCAGGGGAAGTAATGGTTCAATCAGGGGTGGAGAGAACTCTCAATCACAAGAATAAATGATGCCAAAATGGATGGAACTAAAAGAAATCATGCATTCCAAAAGATGACAAGGTTGCCCCTTTCATATGATATAGTCTTTCTAAAATTTAGATTGTATTTTATAGCTAAAATGCCTAAATAGTAAAATGCTAAAAATGCTAAAATAATAAAATAAAAAACAATGAAAACAATAGAGAAAAGAAAACGGATATCTGTTCTCAAAACAGATATCCGTTCTCAAAACGGATATCCGTTCTCAAAACGGATATCCATTTTGGTTTGGTACCAAACCAAAAACAAACCAAAACAGATATCCGTTTCAAAGTCAAACTTTGCCAAGTCGCGAATTTGGCTAAGTAAAAACGTGATTTTTTTCCTATTGCCACTGTTTGGCCCGCGATGATCCTGCACATACCCTTACACAAATGAAGAAAGAACCACAAGAACCCATGCGGGAATTTGTTGCAACTTCAATAAGTTGACCAACAGATCTGAAGTGTTTCTTTATCAACACTCAATTGTCAGAAGTAAGTTTTCTTCTACGACGGACTAATCTAGCTGACTTGGCAGTAGCTCAATCTTTAGCTACCGAGATTGAAGATGATCTTATCCTTGCTGGTAAGATAAGAAAGGATACAAACAAAAGTAGAGGGCAGCCCTCTACTAATAATTCTTCCACAAGCACCACGGATCTTATGGTGCAGAAGTTAGCCAATGAGTTGTTGGCTTTGAAAAAGCAAATATCCCAGAATATGTCCACTCCTTATAGGGACATACCAAGAAGGACATTCCCTAATACTTCATATCAAGGCAATGCCATGACAAACCAAGGGCAGAATAGGCTTCTGCCAACACAGGGGAAGCTTACCATTGAAGCACCGTCAGTCAACTCAACAATTGGCTACTATGAAGCTGAACATGAAAATTTTCTACAACCTGACTTGGATCAGGAGAACGGTGCCAATCTCTTTATGGAAGGAGAAAGGGAATTGGCTGGAGACTCTACGATTGGGTTCCTGAACTATCAATATGAAGTAGAAAGAGAAGAAGATGTATATGGTGGATTGTGTGTTGTTTTCACTAGATCTCAGAATCAGTCAAACCAGCAAGTGGCTAATAAAGGAAAGTCAAGAGAGGATCCTCAACCTATCATTTCAATTGCCAAAAGAGGAACTCCATTTCCTTTTTAATCAAGGGATCCAACTACCAATAAACAAGTTCTTCTAACAATCCTACTTCTTCTGTTGCTATTCCTCAGACCAGTACTTCCTGAATTAAACCCTAGAATGAAGGATTTCTCACCTCTGTGTCTAATTCATTTCAGCTCTTTGACATAATTGACCATGCTACGAAAACTAAAATCCAAATGTCTGATGTAGAATATTTGTAGCTCACTTCGATCAATTTGAAAGGTTAGCCAAATTTGTTAAGAATAAGACTGCCCCTGTAGGGCAAGATACTTCTAAAACTGCTCATGACTCTTCAAAGAATAGGTCTACCCAAAACAACCTAGTTACCACTCCTCTTGTTTCTCTAGGGAAAATTGAACCCTTTTATGTTTCTCTGTTAGTTAATGGTCATAAATTGAGCAACTGTATTATAGACTTGAGAGCTTCTGACAATGTCATGCCTGCCAAGGTGGCAGATGCTCTCAGACTGACTTTGACAAAGACCTTTGGAAGGTGCTTTTCAATGGAGAATAAACAAGTGCCTTTGTTAGGCCAGATTAAGGATGCATAATTTGCATTCGTAACTTTTTCAGAGAAGAGAATAAAGATGATTGTTCTAGTTGCAGATGTCCCAGCTTCATATGGTATTTTACTGGGATGAAACTTATGCAAGGATGTAGGAGGAGAGATCAACATGGATTTATCTGAGGCAAGGATACCTGTCAAAGGTGTCATGCAAAAATTACTTCCTGAAAGGGAAGTAAAATATATTGTTACTCAATCTAAAGATCTAAAAGCTCAAATTTTATTTGAGTCTTCAGGGATGAGTAATTATTTCTTGACCACTGAAAACACTTCTAGTTCGTTAGATGAAAATTCAGATAATTCAAATGAAGACTCAGAAGGAAATTCAGATGAAATTTCAAACAAGAGTATGGTGATAGAGGATTCTTATTATTCTGGTGAAGAGTCTCCTGATCATAGAAATATCAAAATG